>OZ012704.1:24930279-25132928 GCA_963942595.1 Cylloceria caligata
TAACATGGTTGTTATTGGCATGGGTGCTACAAATGTTTTCCCAATGATCGTGCGAGAAATTCTCATGCTGGAAACGAGAGTTTAGACTCGCGATGTGCGCGGACTGTGGCAACGAGTTTAAAAATTCGTTCACACGGTTACGAACTGGTTGAGATGTGGGAGTGTAATTTTAATACACTCCGTAAAGACGAAACACGTATCAACGAATTTTTAAATAACCATCCACGACGTGTCACAGAGAGACTGAACCCTCGTGCAGCGTTCTATGGCGGTCGTACGGGTAATATAGTTACGTCCTACGATGTCGCGCCGGAAGAGAAGATTTCGTACATCGACATTTGCTCGTTATACCCGTATATATGTAAGACAGGTCGCTACCCGGTGGGGCACCCTAAAATATACCTCGGTGCCGAGTGCGAGGCTTTGTTAGGGTGTTCGTACGATGCTCTAGGCGTCACGGTCAATGGTTTGATCGAGTGCACTATATTGCCGCCACGCCGACTCTTTCACCCGGTTCTACCTGTGCGAATGCACGAGAAACTGTTGTTCGCCTTATGCCGTAAATGCGCAGAGGACGTGACTCAGGACTCGTGCATTCATGAAAATCCCGACGATAGAGCTTTCACAGGTACCTGGGTGACGGATGAGGTGCGGAAAGCAATAGACTGCGGTTATAAAATATAAAAAATTTCTATTATCTGGGCGTACGATACAACAATTTATAACGCTGATGCACGGGAGGGCGGCTTGTTTGTAGAATATGTAAATACATTTTTAAAAATTAAACAGGAGGCTAGCGGGTGGCCCGAGCAGTGTATCGACGAGGCGTCTCGCAAACAGTACATTGACGATTACGAACGCGCTGAGGGTATCCGCTTGAACGCTGATAACATAAAGAAAAATCCAGGGCTGCGCTCGGTCGCTAAGCTTTGTTTAAATTCTTTCTGGGGCAAGTTCGGTCAGCGGGATAACTTAGCACGTACGGAAATTGTGGAAACTCGCGAGAAGCTATTGTTGTATTTGAACGACAATGATAAAGAAATTAAACGCCTGCTACCGGTAAACGATAATCTGTTATATCTTAATTGGGTATCCCGTGATGAGGCTGTAGTTCCTAGTCCATTAACTAGCGTAGTAATTGCGGCGTTTACGACAGCTTTAGCACGTTTAAAACTATACAGTTACCTCGAGCGTTTAGATAGACGTGTTGTATATTACGACACCGATTCGGTTATTTACGTGAGTAAGGGTGATGATTGGCAGCCCTCGGTAGGCGACCTGCTTGGAGACATGACCAACGAATTGCTCCCGTTGGGTTCTAACGCTTATATAAATTCGTTCGTCTCCGGGGTTCCGAAATTCTATGGTTATACGGTCACCACTACCGAGGACCCTGGAACAATCGTAGACACGGTTTGCAAAGTGAAGGGTTTGAGTTTAAATTATACAAATTCTAAAGTAATCAATTTCACATCGATTAGCTATCTCATAAAATCCGAATTACCAATCATTAATAAAACTTCACTAAAATTACAATTTTCGACAATAAATAGAACCGCCCTTCACAATGTTATCACCCGAACCATGTATAAAACTTGTCAGGTCGTATGTCGTAAGCGCCGACATCTTAGTCATAAATTATCTTTACCTTTTGGTTACAAAAATTAAAGGAGATGTAGAGTATCGAGGCCGCGTAAAAGTAACCTTTTACAAAAACAATTTTTAAACTTTTTCTATTGTATGTATTTTCCTATAGTATATAAAAACATGTATAAATTGTAAATATCAATGTAATATTAAAAAATTTGAACACTTTTTCTATTGTACATATTTTTATAGTATATAAGCACATGTATAAATTGCAAATATCAATGTAAATATTATGGGGTGTGTGTGTGTGTGTGTGTGTGTGTGGGTGCGAGTGTGTGTGTGAATTATATATCATTGTAATATATGTATTATTTTTCTTGAAAAATGTGTTTTTGGTCGAAAATAAACGAAATTACATAAATACGTATATAAATGTAACAAAATGTAATAAAAAGTGTTTATACCCATGTATCTAAATGTATTTCATTAATAAATGTTATGTTAAGCAAATACTGATCGTATAAATATGTGCACACATTTATCGATTTTTAATAAAAACTAAAATTCATACGTGGAAATGCTGTTGGTATTAATATATGTATACGATTATAGATTTTTTAATAAAAACTGAAATTCATGTATATTTACGGTGTTGTTGTTTTTATTGTTGTTGTTGTTGTTATTTTACATTCACGGTCCTAATCACCTGCGTTCATTAGCTAACAACACATGCGGCGTGTAAGCTGAATTGTGCGCATGTGTCGCGGTGGCACGCACTCGCACATAAGCTTATGAACTGGCGAATGCGTGCCTGTATAAGCTGAACCGCGTTCGCACACACGTCTCATAAGCTCATAACTACGTGTGGAGTCGCGCCGCCGCTGCCGCCGCCGCCGCCGCCGCCCAGGAGGGGTAATAAGCTACTATTGTATACAGTTTTGCATCTTAGCAACGTAGATTCGAATAAGTGAAAAAATAATGGGTGTGCGCTGGAAACATCCGTGGACTTCGCTGGTTTGTGGCCCAACAGGATGTGGGAAAACAGTTTTTCTTCGAAAATTTCTAAAGTTTCTCAATTCAATGAGCAACGTTGAATTTGATCGTATTATATTTCATTATGCCGATTCTCTCGATCCTGATACCGCTTCTCTGAATTCGATATATCAACAACAGCCGTCGTCGTCGTCGTCGTCGTCGTCATCGTCATCGTCGTCGTCATTAATTACTAAAAACATCAGTAATAAAAAACGTAAAATACCAAAAATTGAATTTAACGAGGGTCTACCGCAACAGGAAGATTATTCGGGTGATAATAATTTGAAAAAATTGGTTATCATCGATGATTTAATGCGTGAATCCTCAAATAATACAATTGTCGACCTTTTCACAAAACGTAGCCATCATAAAAATATTAGTGTAATTTTTATCACACAAAATATTTTCCATCAGGGTCATGGACAACGCGATATATCTTTAAACGCAAATTATATCGTTATATTTAAAAACCCACGTGATCGAGCGGAAATTAGACATTTAGCGAGGCAAGTATACCCCGAAAACCCACGCTTTTTAACTGAGTCATATCACGATGCTACCACACAGCCGCACGGATATCTACTGTTGGATCTTAAACAATCGACACCTGATTATTGTCGTTGTCGTACAATGATATTTCCTGATGATCCACGAATGTTGGTCTACGTGCCGAAAAACTCTGGTCAACGTATTTAACTGGAAGCGCAAGTAGATACCGCATCAGTCAGTAATGGGGATGACTCGTGTACGCATCAACATCATACAACGAGTTGTTTTTCAACGAAGCCCACCTATTGTGAAACTACGCTAATGATGAATAGCAACACCACCAGCAACAGTAGCAGCAAGAAGAAGAAAAAGAAGAAAAATAATACGCATTACATTCCATTCGATGAACGCTGTATAGCCCTGCTTAACGCTATATGTCATTCGAATAAAAAACAGCGGAAAGCAATATTGCGTAATGCCGATAAACCTTTAATCAATTGTATCTGTGAATGTGCGTTAAACATTTTACAAGGAGTCATTTGCGTCAAGTCAAGTGTTAAAAAACGTTTAAAAAAATATAAAAATATACTTCGACAGCTTGTGTCAGAGTGTGTGACAAAGCAGAGTGGTGGTGGTTGTAGTAGAGGCGGTCGTAAGAAACGGCAATATAATTGGCGAGCGAAGAAACGCTTAATAATTCAAAAAGGGAGTGGTGTTTTTTTACCACTTTTGCTGGCTCCCATCATCACAACTTTGTTTAGTAAATTGTTTGACGGTAGTGGCGCTTGAGAAAACAGTTCTGTGTGTTACGGATAAAATTATTAATCATTTCCATTCACGTAATGGAGCATGCGAAAAAAATGTTTTTAGTGCCAATGACCGAGGTAAACGATGGTAATACCGATACCGACGACCGTTACGACGAAATTCCTATGAGTGGTTCTGGCAATGATCATTCATCAGCAGCTAACGAGAAAACAGTGCAGACACAGGGTGATCCTGTTTCAAGACTGGACGCTGAGTTATTCAAAATTTTTTAATCAAACAAGTATGGTGAAGATGCCGCTAGTAAATGGAAAGAGTATTTACAAGTGTTGCAGCGTTATCTACATCTCGTTGGTTCGAGAAATAAATTGTTTTCACTACCGACTCTATCATCCACGCCTGAAACATCGTCTGAGCTGAATAACACAGAATCCACGAACGATACTGACATCGTTAATAGCGTTTCAAATATGTATAAACGTCGAGCGACTGCGCTATTAAAGTTTTTACGCAAACCCACGAGTGATGAATCAAAAAGCATTAGATGGGACAAAAAAGGTTGTGTGACAATAGACAGTGTTCTCGTTCCAAATTCTAATATTGTTGACCTTATAAACGATGCTGTACGAGGTAGAAAAAACTTTAAAGCAACAGGTAGACGCGAGTTCATCATTAGTCTACGAACAAAGAGCGTTCCACGTGAATTCATAGGAAACAGTGCATTGTGGGATTTAGGTATATCCAGAGGTGCTAAACGACCGAGAAAAGATTATCAGCCGTTGCAGCATAACAATACGTATTCTATGGATGTGAGTGCGGTCGACGATCATTCTAACGACGACTACGACGACGACGACAGCGGCGAAATACACCCTTCTCCAAAACGACGGAAAACAAAAGTAATAAAAACGTTTCAAAAGTGGATAAAGATTTAGAACAAGTTGTACAACGAGAGGTGAAAAATGACTTTCGAAAAAGTGTACAATGACCCCTCGCATCCAGCTGGATACGCTGGCGCGCGACGTTTGATCAGCGGCACAAATAAAGCAGACGCCGTGTACGACTGGTTGACTGAGCAGGATAGTTATACCATTCATAGACCCGTGCGGCGTGTCTTTCCACGGTTGTATTATAATGTTACAAATATTGACGACGTCTGGGAGGCTGATCTCGTGGATCTACGTTCTTTGAGGAGCTATAACGACAACGTCTCCTACCTGCTTATGGTGATCGACGTCCTCAGCAAATACGCCTGGGTCGAGCCCTTGCAGGACAAAACGGTGCGCGAGGTAACAAAGGCCTTTAAACGTATTCTCGAGCGTAACGGGGGGCGTACACCTGTTTCACTACAAACCGACCGCGGTAAAGAATTTCTCGGCAGTGAACTCCAAAAATTTCTCAAAGATAAAAACATACAGTTTCGCATCGCTCGTAATCCTGATGTAAAAGCCTCGATTGTCGAGCGTTTTAATCGCACTCTCAAGGAGTGGATGTGGCGTTACTTCACACATCGCAATACTCATCGTGACATCGATATACTACAACAAATGGTTTATGCGTACAATCATGCTATACATTCAACCATAAAAATGCAGTCGGCTGCCGTGACACTGTATAATGCCGATACAGCAATGCGTAATATGACAATTAGTGCTGTGAAGCGACGTGAAAAGAGACGTTTCACAACGTATAAATACAAACCCGGGGATTACGTTCGAATCAGTAGAACTAAAGGCACCTTCGAAAAAGGTTACGAGAAAAATTGGAGTGAAGAAATGTTCCGTATCAAAAAAGTTTTACATCGCCAGGGTTTGTATGTGTATGTATTGTGCGATCTCGAGGACGAGACTATCGATGGCTTCTTTTACCCCGAAGAATTGACGAGTGTTCATGAGAAACGTATGGAGAAGAATAAAGAATTCAAGATTCATCAAGTTTTACGGACAAAAGGACACGGTGCGAAAAAACAAATTTTCGTGAGTTGGGTAGGATATCCGGCAAAATTTAACTCGTGGATACCAGCGTCAAGCGTTCACGGTCTCGAATAAATAGAAATTTTGTCCAAACGATGCATGACGATGATAATTTTTTTCTTGTTCTGCCGAGCAACAGTAGTATGAAGTATTTTCCCGAAAATACGACAACACATTTTACAACTCAATTGCCACGCGAAATATCGTTAAAGGGCCATTGGGTTGTTGGCTTATCGGAAATTCATATACCCTGTACAATGACGCATTTACAAGAAGACGATACGTTAATCGGTTGGGTGGCTTGTGAGAATAAAGAAGTTACGACAAACCGAATACCTCGAGGGTTGTACAAAAATCATGAGGAAATTGTGGAAAATATCAATGATTTACCGGGGTTGCGAGAAGCAGGCATAAAAATTGTAAATGTTGGAAGGGCCAAAGGCTACGTTGCCATTGAGGCTGAGGTAGCAGAATCGTGCACTGAGCCTCTAGGCTACCCCGGTGTATTACGAGTGAGTAGTAAAATAGCACGCGTACTGGGCTTTGGGAAACACGAAGAACTGCTGCTTGACCGAGAAATCCCAGGGGGTCTTTACCTGCAGCTTATGCGGGGCGTTCCACGCGTAGGACGAGTGCCCGCCTGTATAAATAGGGCACTACCCGATCAGCTTTTTGTCTACACCGATATTTGTGTACCGTATACGGTAGGTGATACACAGACAGCACTACTCAGGATTGTAAATTTAAATACAAAAAACTACACGTATGGTACAACACAAGTAAAAAGTTTTGCATCGTCGAATTACATAGGTTTACTCAACAATTGCTTCAGGACGATCGAGGTGGATATAAGAGATCATCTGGGTAATCCTATTGCATTCGAGTATGGAACGTTAACGCTCACGCTTCATTTCAAACGACTCAATTAGACAATATGTGTGCTCATTATACGGCGTATTATGAGAATCAAATAGGGGGTAGAAACGGTTATATAGGTAACGTGTTTGCGGGCTCCCCACATCAGCGCGGTCACGGTATCGGTAGTTTTCTCGGGGGTCTATTTCGAAGTGTTTTACCACTGTTGACCAGAGGTGCTAAGGCTATAGGGAAAGAATCCATTCGCACGGGTTTACATGTTATCGAGGATGTGAGCGGCCGCAAAATACCATTCAGGGAGTCAATGCGACGACGTGCAGCCGAATCTGGAGATAATTTACAACGAAAAGCCAATGAAAAAATTTCTCTTCTCATGAATGGTTCAGGATATAACGCTGTAGACGCAGCGCGCATGTTGCAGTCGTTATCAGGACAGTCACCTACGCGGACGACACTGAAAAGACGTACTGCTATTTCGAAAAAGTCGCTAGGAATAAAGAAGAAGAAGAAGAAGAAAAAGTCAACGAGACGTAGACGTGTTACTACTACTACTACAAAGAAACATCGTGGTAGCCCAAAGAATGAAAAGAAGAGGACAACAACAACAAAGAGGAAGAGAGGTATAGGAAACAGCAGCAGCAACAGCAGCAGTAGGCACAAACGAGTAAAGACCAGTGATATTTTTGGAAGCGTCTAACAATGTCGTTCTTGCACTCGCACTCGTGCGAATGTATGAAGTCGGAGCTCGACTTATTTACCATACCTCCAACGCAGACGTCTATAGAAGCATCACAATGGATACACTACAAGCCTGTGTCAACCCTCACGATGACGGTCCCCTGGAATTTGTCATACCTGGTCACGGTGAAGAATACCTGGATCTGGCTTATACAATGATTATTGTAAATATTAAGGTTATACCAACAGGTGAATCACAATACAACGTAGCACCTGTTAATAATTTTCTACATAGTCTTTTTAATCAGGTAGACGTATATTTTAACCAGAAACTCGTGGCACCGCCGAACAATGCATACCCCTACACAGCATATATTGAAACGTTACTCAATTATGGACCGGCTGCTAAGAATTCACACTTAACGACCGCACTTTGGTACGCTGACACACCCGGTATGTTTGACACTCTACCAGGTGCATCGAATAGCCCTAATATTGGTCTGAATAATCGTGAAAAGCATATAAAGAATGGGCGGACTCTAGATATGATTGGACATTTACACTGTGATGTATTTAATCAGGATAAATTTCTGTTGAACGGTGTGGAGGTACGGCTACGCCTTGTACGCTCAAAAGACGAATTTTGTCTTATGGAGACTCCTACTGCTGGTGTGACACATAAAATACATATCACCGAGGCAACATTACTCGTCCGTCGAGCAAAAATTGCACCAGGTGTGCTGATAGCTCATGCCAAAATGCTTGCAAAAACAACCACAAAGTATCCTATAACAAGGGTTGAGGTTAAAGCTTTTACGATGCATAGCGGTATCATTGGCGATACTCTAGATAACGTTATTCTAGGTCAATTGCCTAAGCGAATAATTCTTGGGTTTGTGAATAACCGTGCATTCAACGGCAGTACAACGTTAAACCCATTTAACTTTAATAATCATTCGATAAATTTCCTTTCTCTATACGTCGATGGTCAACAAATACCAAGCAAACCTCTTCAACCGTCGTTTGGTGGCAACGAAAACTGGATAGACAGTTATCACACACTCTTTAGCGGTACCGGTATACACTTTCAGAATGAGGGTCTAGATATTAACAGGAGTGACTATCCAAAAGTTTACTGCCTGTATGTCTTTGATTTGACACCAGACTTATCAGCAAGTTGCTTCGGTCATTGGAATCTCGTAAGACACGGTAGTGTAAGGATCGAAGTACGGTTTGCAGCAACACGTCTACGCAGCCGCAGCTTGTATTAGTCTACATCCACCCCTTTTAATGGACGTTATAGTAGATATTCAAGCACTCTACGATGCAAACAACCGTTTTCTACCAAAGGAGATAGCTGTGACGACTCTTCAAGAGGAACATTATGGTCACTGGCTTGTCGCACCACCATACGACTTTGGTGGTCTACCAAGGAAAGTACAGGGTGTCCGCCGGGAAGGTATACTACTTTGTTTGTTTATAATTTTTGATTAAATGAAAGAGGATGGATCTTATATTGATAAATGTTTTATTTAATGTCGGCAATTATGTATGGAATACAATATCAGATAAATGTCCGCCTCTGTTAACCTCACAAATGCGAGCCCTTTTGAGCACATTTTTCATTACATTCTCACACATTTCACGCGGTATTTCAATAATTTCATCACGAATATTTTGTTTGAGTTGCTCAAGCGTTTCTGGTTTGTTTGCATAAGCCTTGCTTTTTAGATATCCCCACAAAAAGAAGTCCGGAGCAGTCAAATCAGGCGACCGTGGAGGCCAATCAACATCACCATTTTTTTAAATAACTTGTTGTGGAAAGAGGTCTCGCAGTAATTCCATTGTAATCCTGGCTGTATGCGATGTGGCACCGTCTTGTAGATACCACATGTTAATCAAGCCCAAAGCATGCAGTTGTGGCGTTAAAAAGTTTTCAATCATATCACGATATCGCTCCCCATTCACAGTTACCGTTACGCCGTTTTGATTTTCAAAGAAGTAAGGTCCAATGATTCCTCCTGACCAAATTGCACACCAGACTGTCACTTTTAATGGATGTAAAGGTGACTGATGAATAATTTGAGGGTTTTCCATTGCCCAGAACCGACTATTCTGTTTATTCACATATCCATTTAAATGAAAATGTGCCTCGTCACTCATTATGATTTTTTCATGAAAATCGGGGTTGTCATGGGCGAGCTGTAACATCCTATTGGCTATATGTACGGCGGTGTAAATGGTCTTGTGGAAGAAGCTCTTGTGTCAACTGAATCTTAAATGGAAACAAATGCAAATCCTTGTGCAAAATTGTGGCCAAACTTGTTCTTTGAAGACCAAGCTCCTGAGCACGGCGTCGAATTGAGGTTGATGGATTGTTTTGAACACTTTCTTGAGCAGCAGTAATGTTTTCAGCCGATCTTGCAGTACGTTGTGGCCCATGCTTGGGCCTATCACTTACAGACCCTCTTTCTTCGAAATCATTCACTACACGATAAATAGTGCGTTTTGTTCGCACGTTGTTTCTCCCAAAAATTTCACGTAACTTTCTCATCGTCACAGTAATCGATGATTGATTTTGATAAAATGTTTTAACGATTAAAACACGTTGGTTTATCGAATATTTTTCCATAATAAATTTGCCACGTGTCTACTTCACGACTGCCAAATATGAACTGTCAAGACTAACGTTTACCAAAATGGCGGGAAAACAAAGTAGTATACCTTCCCGGCGGACACCCTGTACGTACGAGCAACAATAAACTGACGTGTTTTCAACATGGACTGGAATGGCTTGACGGTGATACACCATTGAAAAAAGTCTACGCTAATCTGCGTTCGATGTGTCGTTACGCCTTACGTATTTACACAAGAGGCTTGCAGAAAGCCGAGCTTTTACGTGATGTCCTGGGCCGTGAAATCATCAATCTGGAAGAATACGAGGGGCCGTCTCTAAAAAATATGCCCATCAGTAACGTTTACTGTATCCATCATGGTGTTTCGAAAGAAGACAATGTGAAGTGTGCTTTAAATAACGTGGCAAAAATCCGATCTTGGCTCCTTTTCAAAGAACTCGATGCAGTGAGCCCCGTTTATTCGCAACCTCTCGATAAATCAACGTTGATTAAAAACAACCAAGAATCACCAAACTGTGACACATCGATTAAAGAAAGTGTTATACATAAAAGTTTAAGCGTAGAGTATATATTCAACGATATCACGCCGTCATGCATCAGTACCGAGGTACCGCTGTACGGTGGAACTGTACCGGCTAACGATGAAATAACGGTACTTTACCGAAGTCGAGACCAACAAGTAGTCTTACCACCTACTACACTACCGTCACCACCACCACGTAACGCACACAACCAGCAACCAGCGCAACCACCACCACCACCACGCAACCATCATCATCATCATCAGCAGAGACGTCGCCAATCGCAACCCCACCGTCAACAGCAGCTGTCCAAACAGTATGAACAGTCTACAGATATTCGATGCTCTACAACGAATATCTGCTCAGACGAGAGGAGTATTCCCGGCCGATCGCATCCCGAATCGCTGGTCTAGACCCGCAGCATTGGTATTAAACACAGACGATCATAATCTACCGGGTCGACACTGGGTGGCTGCTTACGTTGATGAAAATGGCCATGGAATCTTTTTCGATAGTTATGGATTGCCCCCACTCATCAAGCAACACCATAACCGTCTACGGCGAAACTGTCGAAGCTACGAGTGGAACACACAACCCCTTCAATCACTCAAGTCTAAAGTGTGTGGCGAATACTGCCTTATGTTTCTTGATTTTATGGCTCGTGGTTATACTCTGGATGCTTTTATTGAACATTTTACGACAAACAGGTTGAAAAATGATCGCATCGCTGCACAATACTACAAACGATTAAAATATTCAAACCGTCAAATAAAACGTATGAAAAATATAAAAAACAATAATATAAAGGGATACGGACGTAATAGAAACACCTGTGTACAAACTTGTAGAGAACGATTTGGATGCTACTTGTAAAATACTATGAATAAATTCTACACCTTGTATATTTTGTCTCATTATTATTCGAAGATCACTCCCCTCCAACCTATGCTGCGTTTTCCCCTATGACGCAAACCTGATGTCTATATATATATATATATAACTCTAGGAGCGTATCGATGAAATAAGAATACAGTTGGAGGATGCGCTAGCCAGTATTTGTATACCATGAGAAAACACCTGTGGATACCCTAATTCCTATAACGACGCGTGCGCGCTGTAATATAATAAAGAGTGGTGGAAGAATGGCCTAGTGTATATATAACCATAGCAGATGAGAAAAGGTTAGTTGAAAAGAAAACGCGTTGGTGAAATCATCTTTTACTCTTTTCGTAACCATAATGGATCCCATTGACAGTATACTCGTGATCGACTGCTCCAAGGATCCTTGGAAATTCACCAAACAGGAGCTCGAGTACATCCCGAAACCCCTGCTGTTGAAATATTGGGGAGCAAAAATATCTATTCTGTGGGACAAACTACCTGAACACCTCAAGAATGACCCTGAGGTTTCCACGTACCTGCCGTGCCGTTTACATCACAACACACCAGGCTCGAGAACGCATATCGACGGTCCAGCACCAGCTCGCAGGAACTGTACAGGCTGTAATTATAAATCATGACCTCAGCGAAAATGAGAGAAGCGTTTCTTATATGTCTGACAATCTTTTTAAATAAACAAAACAGTTTTTATCAAATTTCAAAAGAATTACACGTGTTTTTACTTAGCATAATTATTTTAGCTGCTTTTAATTAGTGTCAAATAAAAAAAAAAGCAAAACTTCGGATGTGTAGGACACGATCGTGTGTAGGACAAATCGGACGCCGATTTTCCACTGGTAGGGCCCAATCTGTAGTATCGCATGTAGGGCCCAATGTACTTATCGATAGCTGCACCAAATACGCAATACCGCCCGTCGGTAACATACCTCCTGTCAAATATTTACAATAAATGGCTCACCGGTAACAAGTGTCCGACAGATGGCCCACGTGTCGTCTAGGTGGCACGTCAGTCGGGGGCTCAGGGTGGGGGCGACCAATCAGGTGCAGGAGCGAGGTGGGGGCGAGGAGGTGGGGCACCAATCACAAGACAGCAGAACGATAGATAGACCACGCCCACAAGTCTCTCTATCTTGGTCCCTATCTACTCACATACATCAGAGAAAAAATGTAGCAAGCACCTAACTGGTCTCTCCGGTTGCGAAACATTTAACGCACTAATTAAAATTTAGAAGACAATCTTTTATTTTGAATATTGGACAGTACGGCGGTATTTATGTGGAACCCGACTCGACACAATCCCGACCCTGGTTTTTGCAAATCGTACCAGATTAAAAATGACAAAACTGTGCACATTACCGACTTGGCATACTGAAACTGTACACTTCGCCTACCGAAACGTTTGGCATACCGAAACTGGACACCTCACCGACTCTCCAAACCATCAACTGAATACACACCGACTCTGCTTATCGCTGACAGTATATTATACTTAACTAACTGCACTCACCGACTGTATACATCAGCGATTTTCCACTTCGCCGACTGTATATAACCCGACTCTGAACATCGTTGACTGATCACAGCACCAATCTGATATGGCTCAACTGTATACGCATCACGCGTAAGGCGATGTAGCGGAAACGGGATTTTGCGTCAATTGTGCGCTCTGCGACTGTACACGTTTCAACTCTCCACACAATCTTTTTATCTTACGTAAACGAGGCAAACGCCCTTACTGGTTGCGACGGTAACGAAGTTTAACTGCAAAATGGATGCAGTATAAAGATGTACATGAAGTCCGCTCTCTAGAGTTGGGACGTATGAAGAGTACACAGTTGTTACTAAATCTGGATTTCGCTGAATCGCCTTACGAGTGGTGCGTGTACAGTTGAGCCATATCGGATTGGTGCCGTGTCCAGTCGGTGAAGTACAGTCAAGTTTTGTCAGTCGACGACGTGCAAAGTCGGTGAAATGTGCAGAGCTGTTGATGCGTGCAATCAGCGATGATCAGTCGGCGTGTATTCAGTCGATGGCGTGGGAAATCGCTGAGGTGTCTCTATGGTGATGTGTATAGTTTTATCATGCCGAGTAGGTAATGTGTATAGTTTTGTAATTTTTAATCTGGTGCAATTTGAAAGAAACCTAAGTCGAGTCGATGTATGCAGAGTCGAGGCTGTATCAAGTCGGGTTGAATAGAAATGAGGCACAGCCGACTGTTTAATAACGAGGCACTGCCGAGATGTTTAATAACATATTTCTCAAAAGGACCCTGAACGAGGGCCGAAACGTAAAACAATTTTATGTATTACTACGGCCGTACTCTACTAAAGCATTAGTAATACATGAATATGTATTAAACGTTATGAAACTTACAATATTTTTTTTAACAATGGTCGATTAGCTAATGTTTACAAATTTGGAGGAAATAAATTTGTGTATACTTAAACATGTCTGAAAAATCGATTCTTGCAGATTGTTTCCCCGTTATTTTCTACCTTTCCCACAAACTTTCACTATGAAAAAGCCAAAATTGATCAGCATAATTCCTCATAGAGGTAGGTTTGTGAAAGATAGACATTAATGCGAAAACCACATTGTCAAGGTTGTACTTTGCAGGTTTTTTTTACTGTGAGACCAAATACGATATTATCATTTCAGAGTTTACATAGAAGCAAAATCAGTTCTTGGGTTATACGCATACTGTGACGGTTAAGACGATGAGATACATGTTCTCAGTGCTTACCTCTCTCACTCTGATGTGAGCACCATTAGTCCTATCTCTCTAACATCCATACATATTTTACTACGTCTTGATTCATTAATTCATTCTTTCACTAGAGTGAAAAACTCTTATAGACATTTTTACAATACTTTGAAATAGAGGGGTGAAAGAGAATTGGGAGCAAACGGATATGGTGAAATGACGTATTGATGAAGGAGTTCCCGAAAAGCGAATTAAAAAGAAGACACGAGGAACAAATCCAGAGAGGATAAATTAATCATGCGAGAAGGAGAACAAAATATGGTAAGAGAAGAAAGGCAATTGGGAAAACAAGCTTATAGAAAGGAATACCAAATCGAAAAAAATATTGTATTATATAAGGAGGAGGTCATCAGACACATGACAATAGATAGAGGTATATGTAGGGATATAATAGAAAAATCGTAAATGTACGAAAAGCAAGTTATTGCGACAATGAGCACAATGGTGTATAACTATGGAGCCAAAGAAAAGAGAGGAAATAAAAAACCGAGATAGAAAAGACACGATCGACAGGGAAGAAACAATGGGGAATTTTGAAATGTTCGAAATAGGAATTAACAGTAAGAGTAATATAGCACTTTGATGGCAATATAATTGTAAAAACAGTATGAATGGAAACCGGAATCGAGAATGTATAAAATAATCGATATACAACGAAATTTTTTATCGTGCCGTAACAAATCTAGTAGTTTACTATAATCACTCCCGAACTGATGTAACCCTAGAATGCCAGTATATTTCTTTACTCGAGTACTCTATCCGAACATTTTTATCTGTCCAGTTTGAAAATATCTTTATATATTATGTGTACAACTTTGCTTCTGCCGTTTTTTTCCGAAATTCGAGGCTTGATTGTAAAAAACTAGTTATACATTTATGATTCAAAGTATTATCCATCGCTGGCCACTAGTTTCTCTCATCTTTCGGGCAGCGTACGAATTCCGCGTTAAAAAAACTGGTCATCTTTTGAACCGATCCAATTTTTTACTTCTTCAGAAGACCAAAAGTGCTGGTCAGCCAGGTCGTATGCCGTCGATCGAAACATGTGATAGTCAGAGGGAGCAACGTCTGTAGAATACGGCGGGAGGGGTAAGACTTTCCATTTCAACGTTTCCAAGTATGTCTTGACCACTTTCGCGACATGGGGTCGAGCATTGTCATGCTGCAAAATTACGTTATCGTGTTTCTCGTATTGAGACTGTTTGTTTTCCAATGCACGGCTCAACCGCGTTAATTGCGTTCGATAACGATCGCCTGTGATTGTTTCAGTCGGTTTTGCCAGCTCATAATACACTACGCCGAGCTGGTCCCAACAAATACAGAACATGACCTTCGAGCCGTAAATATTTTGTTTGGCCGCGACGTGGAAGCATGGCCGGGAAATCCTCATGATTTTCTGCGCTTGGGGTTATCGTAATAAACCCATTTTTCGTCCCCAGTCACAATGCAATGCAGAAATCCCTTCCGTCTTTGCCTTTCAAGCAACTGTTCACAAGCAAACAAACGCCGTTTAAAATCTCTCGGTTTCAACTCGTACGGCACCCAATTTGCTTGCTTCTGAATCGTTCCAATGGCTTTGAGGCATTCTGAAATTGCTTATTGAGTCACTCCCAATGATCCTACCAATTCTTGTTGACTTTGACACGAGTCGTGGTCAAGTAATGACAATTCTGCATCTTCGAAAACTTTCTCTCTTCCGCCGCTATGCCAGTCTTCGACGTCAAAATCATCGTTCATGAAGCGTTGAAACCACTGATGCCACGTTCTTTCACTAATAGCGGCCTCACCATAAATATTTGAGAGCATTCGATGAGCCTCAGCCGCAGATTTTTTTATATTGAAGCAGAAAATTAAAACCTCCCGCAAATGACGAGAATTTGGCTCGTAAACTGACATTTTCAATCGAGAATAACTTTATGATGCAAAACAAATTGACTAATGTTTCTATGGGGATATGTCGACAGATGCCTAAATTTATTCCATGACGTCTATAATCTATTTATTTCGACCACTACTTACTGCTAAAGCCATCTATAGCAAAACGGCGGAAGCAAAGTTATACACCTAATATATTTAATTCAAGGAAATTTATTATCAGGGGTACAAATTGAAAATGCGGGTTTGATAACAGATGGCGTTACTAACGCTATACGCATCAGGCAGTACTGTGACTATGTTCATGTCAAAGCTACGTCTTATAGCTTTAATTTTCAGTATGTGTCAATTTGTCGCAGTGTCAAATTCATAGTTTTTTTGAGCTCTCAATATGTCGAGTTTCGTGCCAACAAAACAGCATTTGCGGGAAGTTTTAATTTACTTCTTTAATTTGAAGAAAAGTGCTGCTGAAGCACATCGATTGGTCTCCGAGGCTTATCCGAGTCATGTTCCATCGGTTTCAACGTGCGAGAGATGGTTTGTGCGGTTTAGAAGTGGTGATTTTGACGTTGAGGACAAAGAGCGGCCGGGCCAAGTGAAAAAGTTTGAGAATGCTGAATTGGAGGCAATACTCAATGAAGACTCGTGTCAAACTCAACAAGAGCTCGCAGATTCATTGGGAGTGACACAACAAGCCATTTCCCATCGTATAAAAGCCCTCGGAATGATCCAAAAGCAAGGATATTGGGTGCCGTATGAGCTGAAGCCGAGAGACGTCGAGCGCCGTTTTTTTGCATGCGAACTGCTGCTCGAACGGCAAAAACGGAAGGGTTTCTTGCATCGCATTGTCACTGGTGATGAAAAGTGGATCCATTACGATAACCCGAAGCGCAAAAAATCATATGGTTACCCCGGCCATGCATCATCATCGACGGCCAAACCAAATATTCACGGCGCCAAGCTCATGCTCTGTATTTGGTGGGACCAGCTGGGTGTGGTGTATTATGAGCTATTGAAATCGAACGAAACCATCACAGGAGCACTATACCGAACTCAATTGATGCGTTTGAGCCGCGCACTCAAAGAAAAACGGCCACAATACGAGCAAAGACACGACAAAGTAATTTTGCAACATGACAACGCTCGGCCACATGTTGCAGCGCCGGTCAAAACATACCTACAAACGCTGAAATGGGAAGTCTTACCCCACCCGCCGTATAGCCCAGATATTGCTCCTTCCGATTACCACCTTTTCCGATCGATGACACATGGCCTAGCTGACCAGCGCTTCCATTCTTACGAAGAAGCCCAAAAATGGGTCGATGACTGGATAGCAGCCAAGCCGGCCGAATTTTTTCGCGACGGTATCCGTAAATTGCCAGAAAGATGGGAAAAAGTTGTGGCTAGCGATGGACAATACTTTGAATAATTCATTTGTTACCATTTTTTCAGAATAAACGTTCAAAAATAGAAAAAAATCCCGCATTTTCAATTTGTACTCCTGATATTATATGAGGAAAGGTATGGTATACTTAAAAATCCGTTTAATTGCAATTACAAATAACACAGCGTCCACGGAAATCTAATAATTGTCTTCACCATGAGACCTGGATTATTAACTTCATCTCCATTGTTTGTTGCTCGAGTATTTGGGATATTATCAGAGTACTTCACAAGTCGTAAACTCAATTTAGCATTATAAGCTTATTAAGAAAACAGTTAACTGTATCAATGCACTTGAATATTGTGCTGCGCATTAGAACTCGGATGCTACAGTAGTTTGAACACGTGACTATGAAACGCTTTCGATCGCGAATCGTAGCAGCGATATCTTATTCCTGAAGGTTTGAGAGAACGGTGGCCTGTAAAGCGACCAAGAATCAAGGCAACCAAAGCGCAGACACAATTGCTCTCCGAGGATTTCTGGCTGGTATAGATGCCGGGAACCGTCGCCGTACAGTCACGCATTTAATTGCCGCCAGGGACCGGCCACCGGGAGACAAACACGACCTTCTACCTATGTTATCACCGGCGTGCACTCGTGGTTATTGCATTTTTTGCGACATATATACTATATAACACAGGAAAGTCTATATAAAGGGTGGTTAAATTGTAAGGGCCGATGTTGAATGTGAACCACACCTAAACGTCAAGTTTTTTTCTGCATTTCATTTGACATTTCTCAATTTCAGACTAACTCAATTTGAACCATGGAAAGATACACAATCGAGCAACGCGTTAAAGTTATTCAGGCTTATTATGAAAATGGGCGTTCAAATCAAAATGCATATCGTGCACTTCGTGATTTTTTCGGTCAATTTAATCGTCCAAATGTGCGTACAATCGGAAAAATCGTGCAAAAATTTGAGCAAACCGGGTCTGTAGGAGATATTAAAACACCAGTGCATGCTCGTACAGCTCGTACTGCAGAAAATATTGCTGCTGTTCGCGATAGTGTGGCTGAAGAGCCGTCCACCTTAACTCGTCGTCGTGCCCAACAATTGCACCTCTCACGCTCGTCGTTGATGAACATTATGCATAAAGACTTGCATTTACACGCTTATAAGGTGCAATTGACTCAAGAACTAAAGCCTCTTGACCATTCCAAACGTCGTCAATGGTCAGAATGGTGGCAAGAAATGGCAACAGTGGATGATCAATTTTCGAAGAAAATCATCTTCAGTGATGAGGCACATTTTCACCTCAGTGGATTCGTCAATAAGCAGAATTGCCGCATTTGGGCGAATCATAATCCAAGAGTGATTGTCGAAAAACCAATGCACCCACAAAGAGTGACTGTTTGGTGCGGTTTATGGGCTGGCGGCATCATCGGGCCGTATTTTTTCCAAAATGAGGCCGGTCAGGCAGTTACTATGAATGGTGTTCGCTATCGTGAGATGATAACGAACTTTTTATGGCCCGAATTGGAGAATATGGATGTGGGCGATATGTGGTTTCAACAGGACAGTGCCACTTGCCACACAGCTAATGAAACAATGGCTCTTTTGCGCGACAAATTCAATGGCCGTGTTATCTCACGTGGTGGCGATGTCAATTGGCCGCCAAGATCATGTGATTTGACACCGTTGGACTTCTTTATTTGAGGTTATTTGAAAGAAAAGGTGTACGTCGATAAGCCAGCAACGATTCAAGAGCTAAAGGATGAGATAATTCGGCACATTAACGGCATAGAACCTCAATTATGCCTAAGCGTCATCGAAAATTTGGACCATCGGATGGAGGTGTGCCGCCGAGGTTGCGGCGGCCATTTGGCCGATATTTTGTTCCATACATAATTGAACCATACCATATTATCATAATAAAAAGAATTGACAATAATTTCCTAAATAATTTGTGTTTTATTCAAAATCAACATCGGCCCTTAAAATGTAACCACCCTTTATATTAGGTTTGCAACTAAGTTCCCGTTGTTTTTCAAGAGATGGCTCCAATAGTAAGTGCTGGTCGATTGGGACATAACCAAAACGTCATGAACCAAGCTTAGACATATGGTAAACAAACCGCTTTGACACATTAGTGATTTTGTTTTTGCGTCATATATTTTTGGTTGTGTGAAAATGTCTGATTTTGTGCCAAATAATCGTCATTTGCGGGAAGTGTTGCTTTTCTTCTTTCATTCGAAGAAAACGGTGGCTGAACTCCCTGAACATAGCGCATCGAGAACTCCAAAAAGTTTACGGAGATGCTGTTCTAAGTGAAACAACATGCCGTGATTGGTTCCGTCGCTTCAAAGACGGTGATTTTGATGTTGACGACCGTTCGCGTGACGGAAGGCCAAAAACCTTCGGAGACGCTGAATTGGAGGCATTGCTCGATGAGAATCCATGCCAAATGCAAAAAGAGCTTGCTTCAGCATTAGGAGTTATCCACCAAGCCATTTCCAAGCGATTGCATGCGTTGGGAATGATTCAAAAATAAGGAACTTGGGTTCCTTATGATTTGTAGCCAAGAGACGTTGAGCGTCGTTTTTTCGCCTGTAAACAACTGCTCCAGCGGCAAAAAAGATGGGTTTTCTTCATTGCATCGTTACGGATGATGAAAAATGGATTCATTACAGCAACCCAAAGAGAACAAAATCATGGGAACTGCCCGGTCATGCTTCTACGTCGTCGGCTCGGCCGAATATTCACGCTGCGAAGATTTTGCCGTGTATTTGGTGGGACCAGGGCGGTGTTATTTATTATGAGCTGTTGAAACCGAACGAAACCATCACTGGGGAACGGTATCGAACTCAATTGATGCGATTAAGCCGAGCACTGCGCGAAAAGCGGCCACAATACGAGCAGAGGCGCGAACAAGTGATTCTACAGCATGACAACGCTCGGCCTCGCGTTGCCAAACCCGTTAAAATCTACTTAGAAACGTTCAAATGGGAAGTCCTACCCTACCCGCCATATTCCCCAGATATTGCGCCGTCCGATTATTACTTGTTCCGTTCGATGGCACATGGTCTGGCTAATCAGCAGTTCAGCTCATATGAAGACATCTCAAAATGGCTTGATTTGTGGATAGCCTCAAAAGACGAACACATCTACCGTGACGGTATTCGAGCTCTGCCAGAAAGATGGGAAAAAGTTGTCACTAGCGATGGGCAATAACGGTATTAATCGTTAACATTACCCTGAAAGGGTTTTGTTCGGACTCGAGCAGAAAGGAAAGTAATTTAGGCTTTTGTAATAGATAAAAGTAGGGGTTATTCAAGAAAACAGAAAAGAAATTGTGTGATACATTAAATAAAAGAAATAAATATAAAATCTGATTTACGCTTTTGATCCCGATTTCCTGGTATTTTGGCTACCACGCGCCTTACAATAAGTTTTTCCCGGGCTCTTCAATGCCTTTATAATCGTGTCCGCTCGAAAATCTGAAGAACGTGTGAGAAACTTATAATTCGAAGCTAGTCGTTGGTTAAGAATATAATTTATAATAGAAATTGATCGATTATCTGCTTCGTAATGTGAGGATGAATATTGATCAAGAATATAATTTATAGTCGGAATCTATTGGTAATATGTTTTTTTTTATAACGCTTGTCGAGAATAAAATTTATAATGTCAAAATAAACGTGGGTTGATAATTGAATTTATACAGTAAAAATAAACGGCGGTTGATAAGTCTTTCCCGTTGCGTTCGCTAGGTAAGAGATTTAGTACGCGTACCGTTGGTAAGTAGCCGGCCGTTGCTTGTAGTATCCGGACTAGCCTCGGATTTACTACTGAGTTGGTCGATTCTCGCTTCTGACGTCACAGGCCCGTTGGTGGGAGAAGAGTCCCCGCCTGGTACGCTTTGAAGGCCGAGTCGCTCGTCCACCTAACCGCCGCTGCGATCCGGCGTCAGTAGGATGCATTTCGGGTGTATGCGCAGCTATATCAGGGTCGTACGCCTTTTATACTTTCCCTGAGATTTCCTGATTATATTTCAATTATTTTCCTATCTTATTCCCTACGCTATCGTGTAATTTCTATCCTCTTTAGGATGGTTGTATTATATCTCCGTTATTTAATATGTGTGGATATTATTTTCGTCTGAGAGCCTGGCCTGAGAGACAGAGATAGACCGCTTTGTTGATGTTTGGATGGCCCCGCGGTGCGCTAGACTTGAGCGCAACACCGACTCAGCTGCTTCCCGTCTAATGTGTGTCAAGTACCACAGCTGGGCTCTCCGTATATCAGTGCGGCTGCACCTATCGAGGGCTCGTTTGCTCTTCCTTCCTGGACTTCTGCATTTGCGGGACCTGTGAACAAGACTGTTCCCCGAATGCCGAATTTCTGATCTTTTTATACCAGTCTCCCCTCCGTCCGGCCCATGCTTTTGGTATTACTATAGCTGGTGGCGGTCCTGTAGCCCATCTCCTGTAGCCCACTGGTAGCCTTGGTCTTTTTGAAATCTGTCGTTGGTTTTTAATTCTCCACTGGTGCTTTTCAAACGAGTCACGGGACTTGGTCTTCGACGTACCGGCCTACCGTGAGTTGTCAGATATAGGCCGGTCTTACTCGGTGTGCGTAGCGCGCGGTAGCGGTGACTTGGTGTGTGCACCGCGCGTTATTAGATAGCCAGTACGTTACAATATATATATATACACGGTTTCAGTGGGCATGCCGCTCCCCGCGTACCAACATACACGTACAATGTTGTCTCTGCTACTATACAATATATCTTGTAATTCTGACTCGCAGCGATTAAGAGACAACAGCATGATGACAAGATCCACCTGTGTACTCACGGTGAACGGCTTCGCATAATTTTCCGTGAGAATATATGTCATTATGCAGCCCTTTATTTTTATTCAATTCTAGGGTATCTGCTGTATTATCAAAATTTAATCCGGTATGAATAAGAGTAGTATGTGTACACCTCTGCTCCATCCCACTCCTTCCCCCACCACGCGGTTACCCCCACCACCCCACTTTTCCACCGCCGCGCTACCCACTGTTTAACTAGTGTCTACACATACTGGGAATAAAATTTGGAACTCACCCGTATGCTGGCGGCGTCTGCGATGGCACTCCAGGGTGATGGATACAATAATTCATCCATGGCGCGCACTCACACATATGCACCCACGCACGCACACACACGCTCTCTCTCTCTCTCTCTCTCTCTCTCTCTCTCTCTCTCTCTCTCTCTCTCTCTCTCTCTCTCTCTCTCTCTCTCTCTCTCACTTACTCACCCACCTATCAGCATCCGCAGCTCAGTGGCCGACTAATGCAGATTATCCGCACCCATGGAGCGTGGGTATCGTCAGGGGTAGGCATCCATATCGTACCCATCAGCGTATCGCTACCGTACGTTTCCTCGATCAGGTCTTGATCTCCGGCCTCGTCAATAGCATGATCGAGGCCGAAGACCACGCACTTCACAACCAACACAGGTAGTGTGCTAATCGGGGGCTCAGGGTGAAATAGCTGCGGCCAATCGACGTACATCGATTCCTCGAAATCGACCAGCAGCACCTCGCAGCATCCGTCACCATCCACGTCGATGATCTCCCAGCGCACAGCCCTTTGATGCCATACAACGACCCACGACGCCCCAGCACACAAGTCCTCAAATGCGAAGCAGCTCCTCTCAACGCACCCATTAATAAATAAATAGTCTAAATTGTCCTCCATGTCCAGCAATGCAACTCCGTGCGTAGGTACATAGCATTGTCACCCGCACTACAAATCGCCCGACACACAAACGCCTCTGTTAACCCGAAGTTATCATATCGCGGATACATTTTGAGATTGTTTATTTATATGGTACTTTCCTTGTGGACTGCTAAAGACAGACTGAATGCCTAAGATGCTGCTGGCGGGTATCAGGGGGCTTAAAGATAATAAGCCCCTCTCTGAATCATAACTAGGTGTGCTGCGCTTTGAATGCAACGTCAGCGGTTTTGCACGTGCGTATCGCTTTGCGTATCGCTTTGCGCTGTGCCCCTAGCGAAATGCTTATTTTGCAGTAAAAGGCGTAGAATATGATACCGCACCGAGAGGGATTTCAATTATAATATAATTATATATAATTATTGTAATAATTTATACATAATTATAAAATAAGAGACACAGTAAGACGATGTATTTGTTTTTAATTAATCAATATTTTATTTAAATACCTTTACACACTATTACCGTCGCATGCAACATCCCTGCAAACACGGTAATCATCGCTCGGAGATTCCTCCGCCGTTAAATTTATTTTCATCACTGTTTGATCTTCGAGAGGCAAAAGCATTGTAATGATATTAACGTAACATTCTCTCGTTTTTCATTACATTATTGCTAAAGAGATTATTAAATCGTGACATGGTGAAGCCGCACGACTGTTACGTCCTGACGTAACCATGCTCCAATATCTATCTTTCTTTTAAAGACGATCATAAACCTGCATCGTTGTCGAGTCCTATAGCTACCAGAGATTATACAGGTATAATGACGGCGGGAGGGGTGAGGCCTGCAGGTACGCCGAGGGAGGGCAGTGGGAACACATGGTGCGCGCCAGGAATGGACGGCCAGGTTCATCACTGTACTTGACAACGAAAAACCAAGAGTTAGTAGGCCACTGCCCCACTCTAAACAGCCAGCGTAGAGGGACTTGAATCTCGTATCAAGAGTTTTCCCCCTACGGCCGGTGGATATCATTGGCGGCGCGTGTCATCGAAATCTTTAATTGATTCATGTCCGCGTGTTCTATTGGTGACTGTCGGGTGGTCGCTTCCTTCCCCCGTCATATACCGTATCTGGCTCACGAAGATAGACTAACTGCCGGGGCAACCTTTTCGTTGCTTTAGAAGTCCCTAGATGCTACGACGAATGATGCAATAAACAAAAATATTACACAAAGATAGACTAACTACCGTGGCAACGTTTTCGTTGCTTTGAGAGTCCCTAGATGCTACAATGAATGATGCAATAAACAGGAATATTACACGAAGATAGACTAACTGACGTAGCAGCGTTTTCGTTGCTTCGGAAGTTCTTATATCCGATGACGAATAATGCAATGAACAAGAATATTACACGAAGACCTATGTCTTATTAATGGTATTGATAGGAAATTGGAATTTGTTTTTGATTACACAACACCAAAAGCCCAAAAGGCATTTCTTCAGAATCTCTGAACGTTTAAATATAAATTTAAACACAATCGTAGCAAAGATTTGGACTTCTTATGAAGTAAATATTTAAACTATGGTATATATATATATATATATATATATATATATACCATAGTTTAATATATATATAGTGTATATATATATATATATATATATATATATACACTAAATATATATATTTAATAAGTAAATCAATAATTTAAAAGGAACAAACCATTTAAACGGAAGTTCGATATAAGAGCTAAACAATAATATCATACAGATAATCAGCGTTAAAATAGGATAGAATAAGAAAAAAAACGATTCATATTATAGATGGTAAAGATGACTCGAAGCTCGGGTCGCACCCGAGACGATGCCGTCTTTCCCGTCTCTCTCTGTGTTAACACTATAAGACGAGGAGTGTTCCCTCGCAACAATACATATTTATAGAACACCTACTTTGTGACCCAGTGTGACTGTAAGCAGCCATTTGATATAGAATCATTTAGACTGATGAACAATTTTGAGCTAAAATTATGATAGGAACTCAGAAGAGAAATGCTTACTTAAAAGGATACAAGAAATAATTGCAAATATGAAAATTTAACATTATAGAAAATTGAAAAGCCAATATATTGTTTTGACTAAACAATTAGGATCATGAGAGGGTATGAAAACCATAGACAGTTTGTTACTATAGTAGTTATATATGCCCATTTACGTTACACATTATTAAGAATTAAAATAAGTTTAACATTATCGAAGAACTATATTCGGTATTAGTCATAAAAGGGACAGCGGAAGCGACTCGGATCTACAGCACAGCGTGGACCGAAACCCTCGACACCTAGCTGCCTGACCGAGGCGCTTTTCTCTCTCTCTCTCTCTCTCTCTCTCTCTCTCTCTCTCTCTCTCTCTCTCTCTCTCTCTCTCTCTCTCTCTCTCTCTCTCTCTCTCTCTCTCTCTCTCTCTCTCTCTCTCTCTCTCTCTCTCTTTCTTTCGTTTTCTCTCTCTCTCTCTATCTTTACGCGTGCCACCGAAGCAAGGAATAATCCTTCAACCACTTCGCGACATGTGGTATCGCCTCGCATGCAACTCAAGAAAATAATCGAACGACGACGACGTCACAGCTAGAAGGAAAAAAATTGGATCTTCGACAAAGTTCAAAGTCCGAGCTCTATTGTAACCCCCTCCGCATAGAAAATTAAGCCCTCCAGGACCTATATAAGGACGGGAAAATGCCCGAAACAGACAGTATCGAATCGACATTTCAATTTTGTAGTTCATAGTACAGTCAGTCGCCGAGCAGTCAGTAGACGGCCCGTTGGCGATAATTACCGCGGAGGAACCCCACCCTGTAGAGTCAGCCAAAGTCCAGAGTGAGTACTGAAAATAAAAACGGTCGAACGGTCTAAGTTCGGTTCGAATGTACTTTTTCTCAGTTTTAATCATACGGAATTTATCTAAAGTTTAGAAGAAATTGAATTTAATTGTTTTCTGCCGTTTTTGTACAAGTCCACACTGTTTATTTCGTTTTACTGTTTTATCGAACCACAAGTATCGCGTTAAGTATATTGTGTCGAGAAATAACGATCGCTCGCGCACGGTAATAGCGAACGTACGTGTATCAATTATTCGGTTATTTGAATAAAATCTAACAGCTTCACGATTCATCGAGTATAACGATTTCTTTTACAAACGATTGCCTTTAATTTTCCCTTCCACGCATCGGTTACCGGCGAAACAACTTCACCAGGAAAACCAAACGTAAGTACCAACCCAATTTTTCTAATTTATTTTATCTGACATTTCCGTAAATTTTTCCCCAAGTGAAAGTAACCTGCCACTTCCCTTCCCACCTAAAATCCCTTCCTCCGCGGGGTAATTTATCAATTTAGTTTATCGAGACGAGTGACGGGTTAACGCGAATAATCAACGAGCATTCTCAGCCCTGTCCCGTGTAATTTTCCGAAAGGTTAGACTCAAAAGGGGGCTTGCGTCTTCGGTGTTTCTTGTCAGGTGTGGTAAAGGGAGAATTCATTCTCCTTGACCAGAGTACGGAAAACTCACGCCGAAACGCCTCACACGTCTTAAATTTGTCGGTTTTTGTAAAAACACCGCGCGGATTTGACGTAACAAAAATTGGGGGCTCGTCCGAGATCCTGAAAGAGTGTTCGTTTTGTTCAAATTAACCAGTCATCTTTGTCGCGAATAAAAATTTATTAGTGGAAATTAAATTAAAGAAAAAGAAAAGTGTCAAGTTAATTAGTAATTTTTGTTGCGAGTAAATTAAAATCGAAAAGAAAACAAGTTGTGATTTTATAAAGAAAATTGTTCGTATAGTTTGAATTAATTAATCGGTTCTGTCGTGGATAAATTAAATTGTGAAAATTGATTTCTTAAGAAAGTGTCACTTTGGTTCGTGTTAATCGACTGGCCTTTGTAATTCGATTTAATTCATAAAACCCAGCTTTTACCTTTTTACCGCGTTTTCCAGAAGTGATTTAATTCCCGAAAATTGATTTTTTACCTTTTTATTGAGTTTTAATGAATCAACTCAATTCGTGAAAATTTACTATTCCCTTTCAAACGCGTTTGTTGTAAATTGTTTAAAGGCAAAAAAAAAATCTAAATTTTACCTTTTTACCGCGTTTTTCGGAAGTGATTTAATTCGCAAAAATTGATTTGTTTTAGAGAGTATTAATCAAGTTATTTGGTAAGTCTTTTTCGTAAGTAAATTGACCTTGTGGAAATCAAATGTGAGGAAAATATTCAATAATGACTGGTGAATAAAAAAGAGATAGAATTTGTATTGAAGGACATAAACGTTGATAGATATATATATAATCATAGGTTGCACTCCATTATATGGGACCATTGGAGAAATTATTGGTACTTCAAGTGCGTATAAGGGAACTCGAGGTTCTCGCGCAAGAACTAATTGAAGAAGTCACGCAAGAAATTTTCTTAAGTCAACTCGGTTTAGAACGAATAAAACAGCAAGAAAGAATAATCGCTAAAACATACGTGAGGAGAACTACTAGGAAAATATCAGGAGTACAAATTGAAAATGCGGGATTTTTTTCTATTTTTGAACGTTTATTCTGAAAAAATGGTAACAAATGAATTATTCAAAGTATTGTCCATCGCTAGCCACAACTTTTTCCCATCTTTCTGGCAATTTACGGATACCGTCGCGAAAAAATTCGGCCGGCTTGGCTGCTATCCAGTCATCGACCCATTTTTGGGCTTCTTCGTAAGAATGGAAGCGCTGGTCAGCTAGGCCATGTGTCATCGATCGGAAAAGGTGGTAATCGGAAGGAGCAATATCTGGGCTATACGGCGGGTGGGGTAAGACTTCCCATTTCAGCGTTTGTAGGTATGTTTTGACCGGCGCTGCAACATGTGGCCGAGCGTTGTCATGTTGCAAAATTACTTTGTCGTGTCTTTGCTCGTATTGTGGCCGTTTTTCTTTGAGTGCGCGGCTCAAACGCATCAATTGAGTTCGGTATAGTGCTCCTGTGATGGTTTCGTTCGATTTCAATAGCTCATAATACACCACACCCAGCTGGTCCCACCAAATACAGAGCATGAGCTTGGCGCCGTGAATATTTGGTTTGGCCGTCGATGATGATGCATGGCCGGGGTAACCATATGATTTTTTGCGCTTCGGGTTATCGTAATGGATCCACTTTTCATCACCAGTGACAATGCGATGCAAAAAACCCTTCCGTTTTTGCCGGTCGAGCAGCAGTTCGCATGCAAAAAAACGGCGCTCGACGTCTCTCGGCTTCAGCTCATACGGCACCCAATGTCCTTGCTTTTGGATCATTCCGAGGGCTTTTATACGATGGGAAATGGCTTGTTGTGTCACTCCCAATGAATCTGCGAGCTCTTGTTGAGTTTGACACGAGTCTTCATTGAGTATTGCCTCCAATTCAGCATTCTCAAACTTTTTCACTTGGCCCGGCCGCTCTTTGTCCTCAACGTCAAAATCACCACTTCTAAACCGCACAAACCATCTCTCGCACGTTGAAACCGATGGAACATGACTCGGATAAGCCTCGGAGACCAATCGATGTGCTTCAGCAGCACTTTTCTTCAAATTAAAGAAGTAAATTAAAACTTCCCGCAAATGCTGTTTTGTTGGCACGAAACTCGACATATTGAGAGCTCAAAAAAACTATGAATTTGACACTGCGACAAATTGACACATACTGAAAATTAAAGCTATAAGACGTAGCTTTGACATGAACATAGTCACAGTACTGCCTGATGCGTATAGCGTTAGTAACGCCATCTGTTATAAAACCCGCATTTTCAATTTGTACCCCTGATAGCTTCCCCGAATATTAACTATAGAGAATAATATTATATTTGTTTCAACCAAACAACAATTAGACTTCTTGTATTGTTTTTATACGATTCGCTCCGTAATATTAACTTCCTTGTACTGTCATTTACAAATATTCTATCAATGTACCAGGCATTAAAACAGTTGGCATACAATTCTGAAAATATTAGTTGAATTACAAACAGTTCTGTTATTTACTTCTACGTTGCTCATCTCAACAATCCTCTCAAGCGATCACTACTATCGTTCACCTCTATTCATCCCTCATAACATTACATCAACAGACAGCATTCTGAAAACCCTACCTTAACTATCCTCTTTTCAACCTAACATCTGGGCAACCAGATTTGCCCGCGCACGTATCACTAACAACACAATCATCACAAAACACATTACACTAGTGAAGAGAAATCCTATGTTTTAGCTCCTCACGCAAGTGAGTTCGGGGCTAGCAAGGCTCGTTCACAAAACACATTACACTAGTGAAGAGAAATCCTATGTTTCAGCCCCTCGCGTAAGTGGGGTTAAGGCTGGCAACGCTCGCTCACAACACACATTACACTAGTGAAGAGAAATCCTATGTTTTAGCTCCTCACGCAAGTGAGTTCGGGGCTAGCAAGGCTTGCTCACAACACACATTACACTAGTGAAGAGAAATCCTATGTTTTAGCTCCTCACGCAAGTGAGTTCGGGGCTAGCAAGGCTCGTTCACAAAACACATTACACTAGTGAAAGAAATCCTATGTTTTAGCTCCTCACGCAAGTGAGTTCGGGGCTAGCAAGGCTCGTTCACAAAACACATTACACTAGTGAAGAGAAATCTTATGTTTTAGCTCCTCACGCAAGTGAGTTCGGGGCTAGCAAGGCTCGTTCACGAAACACATTACACTAGTGAAAGAAATCCTATGTTTTAGCTCCTCGCGCGAGTGAGTTCAAGGCTAGCAAGGATCGATTACGAAACCTATCATACAAACAGGACAGACATAGCTATACGTACCATTTACTAATTTTGACAATTACCGACCCGAATCATTCATCCATGCCGAAAACCCGTAGAGCAGGAAAAAAAATTCAAGCACAGAAATTAAAACAGCAACTCTTAAAAACACAGTACCAAGTTCCAACAATTGCGTGCAAATCGTATAACGAGCAAAATCCTAGAGTCTTTGACATTGAAATAGAAAGTAATAATAAAACCATCCCTCTCGAAGGAAGAGAAATAACAGAATATAAGAAACATTGCGACGACACAATTGCAATACATAACGATTACTCAAGGCAAGAAAGGAATAGAAATTTAAATTCTAGTAAAACGAATTGTCCTTTAACGGTAACAGAGAGTGAATCGTATAACAAGCAAAATTTTGGAGTTTTTAGCATCCAATCTACTAAAAATAACGAAGATATTTTCCTTAACCAAGAAAAAATAACAGGTTTTCAGGGACCTTTAGGTGAACAAACAGAGAAGTATAAAAATCATTCAGACAGTGCAAAGGCAGATTGCACGGGCCTCTCTAACGAAGAAATACCATATTTATTAAGGGAAATTACGTACGAAGCAAGCAGCAGTAAGGTCACGCAGAGTGTCGACACAGACCCACAGACTAAATCTAGAATAAATCGCCTTAAGCAAATCCGAGAAATCGAGCGGAAAAATTTTCTAGACGAACTTGTTGCTGATTACGAAGCTCACTCGAGACAAGGGATACGCTATCATCCGTTTGTGACACCTTGCAAACCTCGAATCACTAAGATCGAATCGTTAAATAAACATCGAGTCATCCTCCTGAAGGAAAAACCACATTTGATTTCACCTCAAGGAAATTCGGAAACGAAATAAAAGAATAACACTTTATAATTCTTCTCCGTTACAAGTAATAAAAAGAAAGTCATTCCTATTCTCTTCTCCTGCCCAATTTCTACCTTAATAATATTCTTATGTATTTTTGTATGTCTCTTTGATGCTGTATACCAAAAATTACACTTGTATACAATACATTATAAATGAGGTCAACTCGTTCAAAGGTAAGAATTGATGAGTCTATAATCCACGAGTATCCTGAGGAAAGAAGAAAAAGGCTGCCAAAGGATAATTCTAAAAATTTTGTACTTGAAACTATAACCGAGTCCCCGTGTAATAGTCCCAGTAATTCACTTCCCAAGCTACCAACTCCGATTCCCGAAAAAATTTCCTCCTCCCCCAGTTCAAATAAGAGCTCTGTTGTGTCCACTGTAGACTTGGACAAGTTAACCGAAACTGTCACCCGTAAAGCGAGAGTAGTCAAGTTTGATCAAGACAGTAACATACAATCACTTGAGTTAACATCTGACAATATTATCATCACTCGATCCCAAGAAAATATAGAAGACGAGACAAGTTCAACCGATACAGTTGAAATTATAGAAAGTAATTTTGGAAAATATTATAGTCCGGAATATAGTCCTTTACAAATCAGAGAATTTTCTGACGACGAAAGTTTAAACCAATTTACGAGTCAATTGAAGGAAACGTTAGAAGCAAAGTCCTCAAATAACCCTTTGTCATTAGTCGGGTTCGTCATAAGGCCAGACGACGAGATCAACGAATATCTTCCAGCACTAGCAAACCCCACCCCCCGTAACGAAGACCTAGGTCGGTCAATAAAACCCCTCGAAAGTATCGTGGAGAATTTCGAGTCTCTAAGCGAACCCGAAAACACGGAAACACCGTTGCAGATCCCCTTGACCGTTGCTAGCGTTACGCCTAGTACAATCCCTTCAGCTAACAGCGATATATTTTACACACCATAAAGCGGATCTACTCCTTTCGACGAAACTATTTCTAGATCACCTTCCCTTGTCGACAAAGAATTATTATCAACTCCAAAAGGAATAATTGAGAATCGTGAAAAATCCACATTAACGTGAATTATCGAATCTGCACATACTAAAAAACCTAATAATTTAGTAAAGAAATTACATCTTTTGCCGGAATACAATTTGTCCACTCCCAGTTGCTCTACCTATCCCATGATCAGAGACTCCAGCCCAGACAAGACATTGAATAGAATACCGCCAATAAAAATTGCTACTGAAAATTTAATTAAATCTAACGACTCACCACCAAATACACCTCCCATAATGGTTAATAATAATCAAACATTGTCTCTTCGAGATGCCTTGGCTGTCATACCGAATTATGACGGTCATTCTTTATCACTCGGTATGTTTATTCAGGGATGCAAAGAAGCCTTGGCTATGATGGGGCCAGGAGCCGAATCAAATTTAGTAAGAGCAGTTCGCATAAGAATAATCGGCGAACCTCGTCGCACCATACAGGGGCAAAATTTTGAAACAATAGAGGAACTAGGTAAATTTCTTAAAGATATTTATGCACCTACGCGAAACGTGTATCAGCTCCAAGGGGAATTGGGATCCATATATCAAAGAGAAAATGAGTCCGTCATTGCATATTCCAACCGCGTAAGGGACTTGGGAAATTTAATACTCGAAAATTATGATGCGAAAGAAAATAATCCTTTGACTGCCGCATTTATTAATAACACTAAGGAAAGTCTTCCGGCATGTTTTTTACACGGATTAAAACCAGAAATCGAACAACGTCTACGTCCGAACAATAATCTTGATGAATTAATTAAACTCGCGGTTCAAACAGAAAAAGGTTTAGTGTCACAGGCAGCCTTGCGTAGTGGTGGGCTGGGAACTTCGGGTTCGAAGGTAAATAAACCTGAGGCGAAACGGGGAGTACACGTAGTAGCAAGCGAGGAAGTATATTGTCAGCTGTGCAATAAAAAAGGGCACAGTGCTAAAGAATGCTCGACCCAGAAGTCTAACCAAGCATTGGATGTCAGTCCACAAAATTCTGGAAATATCGATAAGGGACCGAGCATGTGTCAGATCTGTCAGAAGACTGGACATTCGGCCGACAAATGTTTTAAAATCTTTCCCCCGTTAAATAACAATAAATCCAAGTTCGAAGCCTCTTTACTTACTATATGCCAGGTCTGTAATAAACGCGGACACACTGCCGATCGTTGTTATAAAATTTTTCCTCCGGAAAGAAAAGAACAGGGAAATATATCTCTACTTTGTCAACTTTGTAAAAATTATGGTCATTTGGCTAATAGATGTTCACGTTTCCCTCTGACCCCCCCCCCCTAAATTGATGTCCTTCCCACGAGAACAGGTACCGCAGAATCTTCAATATCAGAACTCAAGTAACATTCGGTGTTAGATATGTAAAAAAGAGGGCCATGGAGCCCATATTTGTCCTTTTCGCAATAATAATTCACAACCGTTGATTAACAATCGATTTGATAACCGAAGGAATTTGGATAATAATGATGTTAGACCCACCGAGATAGGTAGGGAATGTTTTCATTGTAAACAACCAGGTCATTTTATACGGGAATGTCCCGTCAGACGTATTAAAGAAAATGAATACGAAAATTCGGGAAACGGCGGCGGTCTTCCGAGTACGGGTGCGCCTGGGGAGATCCCGCAGAGAATGCATCCAATCCATATAATTTCTATCACAGCCGAGAATCCCAATCGCAAGTAGTTCGAATTTTTAATGTACAACTACATCGAGAAAGTAGCGTCCCGACGGTTACGGTAACGGCATCGGAAATAATATCTCCTGTCACTCTTATGGTTGACACTGGAGCCGGTCCGAACATTCTAAAGAAACAATTTGTAAGTGAACACATCTCTATAAATCGCGGAGAAATTCTTCAACTAAATGGAATCACAACAAATTCAATTTTTACTTTGGGTAATATTACCGTACAAATTTTCGGACGTTTCGCTACTTTCCATATTGTAGACAATAACTTCCCCATAAAGGAAGCTGGTATATTGGGTTCGGAATACCTCGACGGCAATCGCGTGAAAATTGATTACGGGAAAAGACAATTGAAAATGCAGAATGTAAGAATACCATTTGTAACTCAGGAAACTATTGTTATCCCTGCAGGGTCCACCAAATTGTGCTTCGTGAGAGTAAAAAATTTGGATTCACGGGAAGGCTACCTGCCTCCCCTGGATGCAGGTGAAGGTATAAACATAGAAAGCGCCCAGCAAACACAGTTTCAGAATAGTTACGAATTTGTTCTGTAACGGACGTTATATTGAATGTCACATCTATATCACAGGCACCGTAAATGAAGCAGTGCTTGTTCTGAAATTTGTCATCCTTTTTGGAAGTTATCATTACGAAACATTTATAAGTAATATTCATGAAAAATACTCAGCACATGGATGTAACTATTATAGAACGCTATATGTAACATTCTCAGCACATCGATGTAACAATGAAGAAACAGAATAAGTAACTAATCCATAACATTCATAGAACAATGATGTTAAATGTTATTTCATTATTACATGTAATTTACGTACATGTATCATAAATAAATAGGGTTTATTTAATAAATAAATTGTAAAATGTTTAAATTATTTATCTCGTATTTTTATTACTAATTTCGAACAATACATTTATCTTTCGTTTTTGTACATCTTTTTTTGGCATCACATTTTTTATAGAGTAATTTTTTTTTGTTATCACATTTTTATTGCAAGATGTAGAAAAATAACGACAAACTTCAATTCTACATGGTTTGTCCATTTTTTTTTGCGACCTGGCAAACTTTTGGCTCCCTTGACGGAACCATTCCTTTCCTTCGTCCTCGAAATATCGGTCCGTACATGTGTGCGATCTGTTGACAGCTACTGAAAATGAAAAGAACAATATTTATAGTCTACGCGAGGCAAGGGAGAAGAAAATAAAATGGAGAGAAAATGTAAATTGTATGAAAAAAAGAGTATGGAGAAGAGTTCATTTACGGTTCAGAACTAGATTAAGTAAAATATAGATCCAGGAAAATTAGCAGTATAAAATATATCTATTAAACACATATATATATATATATACCTTTGATAACGTCGATGAGAATCAGATTCCCAACTTCGAAATTGCCTCGAAGGCCGCACCAGGAAGATTTTTTGGCCACTTCAGGGCCGAAAACTTTTTTCAATACGCGGGATATGCAGTCTTTCGCAGAATTACCGCCAATTTGGGCCAAATATAAAATCTACAAAAAAATATTACTTTATAAATATTTATATAGTTTAAGATGATTAAATGGCATGGTTAAATGGAGAAGAAACGGTTCTTACCAAGCGATTCCGTACATCGCCCAACGTCAGGTGATTTTCGAACTCCTTCACCTGTTCGACGGTTGATAAAGGCAAGAGTGCCGCCAAATCTTCATACGCGTTCTGATTGATCTGTACTTGGTTGAAATTTACCAATCGTTCAATGCCATCCAATCTGTTTTCTATACACTGTATAGAAAACATTATTTGACCCATCTTTTCGCCCATTTTCTCGTACAAATCTGTAAAATATGCCAAGTACAAGTTACGTTAGATAAAATAAATATAAATAAAATAAATTGAGTTATCTTTGATTGAATTATCTACCTTTTGTAACAACCGTTAGGTTTTCGAGCTGCAGCGATATCGATCTGTTATCTGAAAAACCATAAATTATAATCGTAGTAATTATTTTTTCAATATAAGATTACACCTGTCAAGATAAATTTGAAGCAAATACACCTGTCAAGATAAATTTGAAGCAAATACATACCGATAAAAAAATCTTTCATAGGTGTGTCCATTGACGATAAGGACAGGAAATTGCCGTTATTGTCGTCCACATTGTTTTCAACGCGACTATTGTTGAGCCCTTCTTTTAGAATAGAAAAAACTATTTAATCTTCGCAAATTACACTAACAAAAAAACAAACAAAAAATCTAACAAATTTCAAATATACATTCGTATTAATAAATACCTTGGTTCTGCAGAAAACTTGACGACGTCCTTTTGAAATTATTGACGTTCAAGGTGACTGGGACATCGCTTATGACTGTTGCATGGCTCGTTGGTTTGTTTGGCGTTGCTTTTTCGCTTTTAGTTTCTTGATGGATTATAATTATTTCTTTCAATTTTGGTGGACTCGGAACTGCGGTATCATTGGTCGTTTCAGATTCATCTGAAGCTGCATAATCATCTGCAAAATATTTTCACACATGAGAAAATTTGGAGAGAAAATAAATGAAAAAAAATTTCACGATATTTCATACAATTATTATTCTAGTCCTTATCGTTATTATTATTGCTATTATTGTTGTTGTTGATCTTATTGTTACTGTTATTATTATGATTATGATAGATATTGGGTGCGTTCTGGACAACGCATCGCTGCGTTGTCCAGGACACACTCATTATGATAAAATGATTTTTTTTTAAGCTACATACATACTGTACTTAAAAACTAAAACAAAAGGTGGATCAATACTTTTTTCATACCTTGTTCTTTTTTCACCAACAGAGAACCCTTTCGTTTTCCTTTCCCGACTTTGTGGTTCATTTTTTCTTCTTTTATCGTTGCAAGAGTGCTTTTTTTTTGTGTCTGTGGGAAATCAGAGACTTCGTCACCACTTGACAAGCCATCTGCCTTTTGCCGTGCGTTTGAAATGTCGTCTGTTAGAAAAAAATATATATATATCATGAAACAATAATAATTTAAAAAGGTAAAGGAAAATGAAAAAACGAAGCCAGTTTACCGTAAAATCCCAGGAATTTAACATCGTGTAGTTGCCATTTTTTATCGTCCGGGTCTGGAATTGCTCGTTTTACGATGTGTGGTCCCACATTTTTTATATTTGGCCACCAACACTTCTTCAGATCGTCCGACAACCAGCATGACGGTACTTCGGATGCGGACTCTCTTTCTTTTCCATCTTCGTTTAAAAAAGTGACGACAGCATACAGCTTCATCGTTTCGATTCACTTTTCTAAAACGTATAAGATCGTTATGAAAAGATAGGTTAAGTTTTGTACCGGCAGTAGTATAAAAGATATATTTTGTTGAAAAAAGTTTAAAAAAGTAGAGAAAATACAAGCAACGATATAAACAAATCATGGTGTTAATGATTATCAATTACAAACATTGTTTATACTCTTACCGAATTTGTACGCCGAACTTTAGCCGCATGCAAATACACCTCGTGCACCTCGTGTGACCGCCAGTGTCCAGTGTGTGACGCCGGTTACGCGCCTTTTTTACTTTATTGGTTATGTTAGAAACGCGGATCCGGCTACCATATATGGAGTATTACAAATATGCCGGCTACCAATAACGTTTTTGCGATCGCAGTGCAATCAATTGACGATCGCGCGAAATTAAAAAATTATTCATTTTATTTCTTTTTTACCTTACTTATTAACGTGATATATTAATATATCACGTTAATATATTAATATGTCACGTTAATATATTACGTTAATATATCATGTTAATATATTAATATATCACGTTAATATATTACGTTAATTCCGTCAAGGGAGCCAAAAGTTTGCCAGGTTGCAAAAAAAAATGGTCAAACCATGTAGAATTGAAGTTCGTCGTTATTTTTCTACATCTTGCAATAAAAATGTGATAACAAAAAAAATTACTCTATAAAAAATGTGATGCCAAAAAAAGACGTACAAAAACGAAAGATAAATGTATTGTTGGAAATTAGTAATAAAAATACGAGATAAATAATTTAAACATTTTACAATTTATTTATTAAATAAACCCTCTTTATTTAAATAAAGAAATTTTATTGTAAATAAAAAAAATAAAAGGGTTTTAACGATAATAATGAAACCCTTAGTTAAAACCCTTTTATTTTTTTTATTATTTATTTATTTTTATTATTATCGTTAAAACCCTTTTATTTTTTTAATTTAAAATAGGGTTGACGTAAAAACAATACTTCAGAATTTAAAATACCGAAGCGTTAGAATACGAATATTCAAGATACTCATGAATAATAATTTTTAAAAAACGTTTAAAAAAACAGGAACAAGCATGCGACCGTCATCACTTGAATCTTTTTATTAATTTAAATACAAAGATCGTTGAATATTCAGTTTTACAAAAGATGAATTAGAGGTAAAACAATACTTTCCGAACAGCTAATGGGAATTCGTATGCATTTTCGTGCGATTTGTTCCGGATTAATTACAACATTTTTGCAATTTACATGCTTTACAATTTTTATATCAAAAATTGTAGAGTCACACGGTCTGACAAAAAATGGTCGCTCCATTGTGAATTGTTTGCCACTTAGCAAAATCGATTTATTTTTATCACAGGTAATACTTTCTATAAGTATCACGGTCTGAGAAACAGTACAAATGCAATTGTTACCTGTTTTCCTACTGAGATAGAAATTTTCGTATTGTAACGATTTCACGCGTATAATTTCGGCTTGCTCGTCGTGTTGCTTAAAAAACGTAATGATCGGCCAATTCATTGTTTGAAATTGGTTATTTATTACAGCAGATTCTTCTACCAGTCGATTCACGATTTGAGGCAAAGATCGTCCGCTGACTTTTACTTTGTTTTTAAGTTTTTGCAAATAACTTTCAAACTTGAAGCAACTGTACGAATCCAATGGACCCAAGCGTTCTACGTCATTACATACATGCATTAAATTGTGCACATTATACGATATAAACTGAGACCCGTAGATTTTTCCATAATTCTCTACGAAATACGTTAATAGTGTTCTCGCGTAGTCTAAATAACGAGTACTCGTTTCTTTTTGTGACAATATCCTTATTGCAACACTCAAACATAAAAAGTGTGTGTATTTCGTACTATCTAAGCAGTCAAAAAAAATTAACGGTCCTGTGTATAATAAGATTTGACGAAACTCTGTTGCCTTGAACCGATCGAACTCGTACAAAGTTCTCGGATATCTTGCAAACTCTTTAGGTATATAAGATTTAAGCGATAATAAACGCTCATCGGATATAGCAATGCTCTTCTCTGACATCCGAATATTTTTTTTTCCTCTTACGAAAAAGGCAATTATTTTTTTTACAACGCCCAGATATGCAAGGTGCATGATGTCAAGCGGAAAATCGCTAACCATTTTGATATTTTCAATTTTTTCAAGAACTGATGTCGTCTTGTGGTAACCTTCGTCAGTTTTTTCCAAAAATGACTGATCAGTCCTCAATGTTGCCTTTGAATCAGGATACGTAACGCGTCTCAAAACAAATCTTCCCTCTTGAGTGCATTTACTGCAGCCATGATATGCATTATGACCTTTTGTCCCTGTTATAAACGATCTTGCTGGGGCATCGCATGTTATAATATTCAACTTACAAGAGATGCGTTTGTGATTCACAACGATGCCATTATGCTGTATAGCATTCACATCGATGACAAAACTGCTCAGAAATTCGTTACTATCATACGGTTTTGTCTTTCCGCCGTAAATTCCAATAACGAACGGTTCGGTGTAAAAAGTGGCGCATAGACAGCCTAAAATTGGCCAAACTTGATCGCTGCTGCTTTTCGCTAATGGCAATCCGTCTATGTTTATATCGAACAAAATTTCGCTGGGGATTTCATCTTTTGAAAAATAACGATCAATTGATTTTTTCAAGCCTGACGTTATTCCAAAATGATGATATTTACCAGGTGGTATATCTATACACGTGATCTCCCTTGGCGTGGAAAGAAACGTACGATAATCGGCTGGTAATTCATCGTGACCATTTTTTTTCAAAATTTTTAGCAACTTATTTACCCATATTTTACTACAACCAGATTCTATGATCCATTGTCGCAACTCAGTAGCTAGACTGAGACTAGTTTCATCGTTTTCACTGGCAATATCTATGGGGACACTATCGACATCATCGAGTGTAGGTTCCATATTATTTGTTGGATCTTGTGTGAAAACAGTTCTTGTTGCTGGGGGGTTTTCCATTGGTGAACTCGAAGGTATCTCGTCTGCATTATGTTCTTGAGTTCTTTCAAGTTGAGGTCTGACAGTTTGCAGAACATCTTCTGCAGGAGCTGAAGATCTTGATGTAAGCAGCTCATTTTTTACTCTTTCGATTTCTGCTCTACAGAGTCGCTTCCAATGCCTTTTTGTTATACTCCCTTTCGATTTTGTTTTCGGCATCCTAGAATAGTAAAAAAATGTAAAATTGTGCATTTAAAAAAAAAACATGTAATAAAAAAAGGTATTTATTGAGCAAATAAAAATAAAATTAAACTAAATGAAATAAATACTAAAGGGTGGTTAAATTGTAAGGGCCGATGTTGAATGTGAACCACACCTAAACGTCAAGTTTTTTTCTGCATTTCATTTGACATTTCTCAATTTCAGACTAACTCAATTTGAACCATGGAAAGATACACAATCGAGCAACGCGTTAAAGTTATTCAGGCTTATTATGAAAATGGGCGTTCAAATCAAAATGCATATCGTGCACTTCGTGATTTTTTCGGTCAATTTAATCGTCCAAATGTGCGTACAATCGGAAAAATCGTGCAAAAATTTGAGCAAACCGGGTCTGTAGGAGATATTAAAACACCAGTGCATGCTCGTACAGCTCGTACTGCAGAAAATATTGCTGCTGTTCGCGATAGTGTGGCTGAAGAGCCGTCCACCTCAAAATGAGGCCGGTCAGGCAGTTACTGTGAATGGTGTTCGCTATCGTGAGATGATAACGAACTTTTTATGGCCCGAATTGGAAGATATGGATGTGGGCGATATGTGGTTTCAACAGGACGGTGCCACTTGCCACACAGCTAACGAAACAATGGCTCTTTTGCGCGACAAATTCAATAGCCGTGTTATCTCACGTGGTGGCGATGTCAATTGGCCGCCAAGATCATGTGATTTGACACCGTTGGACCTCTTTCTTTGGGGTTATTTGAAAGAAAAGGTGTACGTCGATAAGCCAGCAACAATTCAAGAGCTAAAGGATGAGATAATTCGGCACATTAACGGCATAGAACCTCAATTATGCCTAAGCGTCATCGAAAATTTGGACCATCGGATGGAGGTGTGCCGCCGAGGTCGCGGCGGCCATTTGGCCGATATTTTGTTCCATACAAAATTGAACCATACCATATTATCATAATAAAAAGAATTGACAATAATTTCCTGAATAATTTGTGTTTTATTCAAAATCAACATCGGCCCTTAAAATTTAACCACCCTTTATATACGTGCTATTTTTTACGATGTAGCGATTTATTCATAACCGCGTAAACGTAACAATGTAGTAGAGTGACAACAATTTATTCAGCAACGAAATCAAGCAAAGAAAAAAATGGGATCATTACGACAATTTATACAAAAATAATATAAAAGCAAATTAAATTATGGCAATGAATGGAGCTCGAATATTTGACGACTTTTGCAAGAGCGTAATTCGATTAGCTGATAATAATTTTGTGCTAGATAACAAAAAAAAAGAGGTTATACAAATAAATTCAAAAATTACCGGCACATATACTCGCAAATATTTATATTGGATTAGAAGTAGTTGTTTCGTTTGAACTTACCTTCGAAAATATCCACTGAGCACGCAATATTTTACTCGAATTTGTTTGTATGTGAAAATAATAGTTTTTTTCTCATCCGTTCTCACAGTTTTTTCTCACAGCACATAACCTGAAAATTGTTGTGGAAAAAACATAGAAAATTATAGACATCACAAGTATGTAACATTGTTCCGCAAAAACTTCGTCACACGAGTAGGAGATATTTACATGTACTCAAGACTTGTAAGCATCTTACGAATTGGATCCGTAATGATTACAGAACATTGGTATATTACTGTTAAGCAGAATTGAAAACATAACAAATACATATAATTTGTTACTTAAAAATGCCTTATAACATTCATGTGCCAAATTAAACGTAATTGCTGTGTTTTCAATCTTACTTAACTGTGACATACCAATGTTCTGTAAGAGTTACAAAGTCGAATCATAACATTTTTATGAGTCTTCAGTACATATAAAAATCTTGTGATCAAGAGATGTAAATTTTACATACCAATCTTATATATTTGTTACATACATAATTTTCTGTATTTTTTTCATCACATAAATAGAGGTAACGTAGAGGATTTTTGATTGCATAGAATTTACATTTTTTCATTAACATATTCAATACATATCGCTCAATCATATTAATTCCATCTTATTTATGTGCCCGACAGCAAAGTTTCGATTCTGTGATGACAATTATGTGACATATTCGTTATATTTTTTGTTACATAAAAGTTTCGAAAATCATCCAAGTTGTGTTTGCTGGGCGGGTTCGTCATTAATGATAATGGTAAAGCTTATATTTACGTAACTAATAGCAATAAGCATACGATTCAAGTCCAGGTACCAGTACTAGAATTAGTGTCATCGGAGGAACTAATTCATAGAACAAAAATAAAAGATCCTAGAAACGATTCAAGTAAATGGGAAAAGAATCCCGAGCTTTCTAAGAGGTTGGGTCAATTAAAAAATAAAGACAATATAAAAGGAAATGATCAAGAGGATTTTTCTCTGTCGGATAAGATTGAGCTCCCAGTAGAGGTAATACCCCGCAGAGATACTGAAAATTCTTCAGGGAATATTTTAAATTTTTTGGAAAATGTAAAAGAAGAAATAAAAAATTGTATGGAAATAATTAAAGTCAATTGTGAAACTGGTTTGGAAAAAAATATATTGAGTACGAAGGATTGTAAAGTAAAAGTAGAAGGAAAATTTGAGAAATTGCAACACGAAGCCCAAAGCCTTACGGAAATCTGCACGTCGAATCTAACTGAAAATATCACTTGTATGGAACCTGTAAAGATAAATGTACCTAAAGAAAACGTTGTCTATTCGAATTTGATAGAAACGGGAAGAAATTGTAGTAATTGTGAGTCTCGCCTACGCTTCACAGGGGTGACTGTGCCGACGGAACGGGCAGCGCTCGATGGAGGACTGAGGGAGCTCGATTCAGAATTTTTTGGAAAAACTGTGCCTATGGAAAGGACAGAATCCCTTCAGTATTGTAATAACAGTGTTCACGGAAAAAGTGTTGTTTCTTTAGATTCGATAAAAGCAGAGATACCAATGGGGTATAACGGGTTAAGTAATGATGATTTTAATAAATGTATTCACGAAGAAAATGTTGTCTATCCGAATTCAATAGAAACGGAAGGAAATTGTAATAATTGTGAGTCTCGCCTACGCTTCACAGGGGTGACTGTACCGACGGAACGGGCAGCGCTCGATGGAGGACTGAGGGAGCTCGATTCAGAATTTTTGAGGAAAACTGTGCCTATGGAAAGGACAGAACCTCGGGAAGATATTAAAAATTGTACTAAAGGAAATAACGTTGTCTATCTGAGTTCGATAGAGACGGAAGGAAATAGTAGTAATTGTGAGTCTCGCCTACGTTTCACAGGGGTGACTGTACCGACGGAACGGGCAGCGCTCGATGGAGGACTGAGGGAGCTCGATTCAGAATTTCTGAGGAAAACTGTGCCTATGGAAAGGACAGAATCTTGTGAAGAAATTAATAATTGTGTTATTACTGAAAGCGTTGTCTATCCGAATCCGATAGAGACTAAATTATCAGCAGAAAATAAAATCAATTGTGTTGAAACATCGCATTTAGTAATGATGAAAGAAGATAAAGAACTTTGTTGTCAAGGACTTGTTGAAACCTTCGTACCTGCTAAAATCGAATCAAATCAAAATACCAGTTTAAAAATTTGTGAATCATTAAAGAATGTACAAACGATCTATACCCTTGAATCGTCAAAAGTAGAAAGTATTAAAAAAGATAAGAATAAAGAAACAAATTTCGAAACCCAAAAATATAATTCAAAGTGGAATAAATTCATGGACATTTCTTTAATACGGAAGCTCAGTATATCAAATATTTCTCACAAAATTACGCCTTTTATACGCGAAAGATCGTGTTACGCGATATCTGAAGCTGTAATGCACGATCGATATAACCAAATTAAAGAATTATTAAGACTCGACGAATTAAGTAAAGAAGAAAGGAAAAGTATTGAAACCCTCTTAAAGGAAAGCTCTCATTTATATCAAATACCGGGAGATATGTTAACGTGTACTACTATATTGCAACATCGAATCCCCACAATAGATGATTTTCCTATAAATACGCGAGGCTATCGGTGGCCTGAGTGCACTAAAGAGGAAATCGGGAAACAAATTGAAGATATGCTCGAAAAGGGAGTAATCATACCTTCCACCTCACCATACAATTGCCCTGTGTGGGTGGTACCGAAAAAAGCCGACTCTCAAGGTAATAAAAAATGGAGAGTAGTATTCGACTACCGATCACTGAATGTAAAGACAGTCGCTGATGCTTATCCCATACCAAATATTAATGATATATTAGATCAGTTAGGAGGCGCACAGTATTTTTCAGTTTTTGACCTAGCGTCGGGATTCCATCAAATTGAAGTTTCAGCTGAAGATCGTCATAAAACGGCCTTCACTACACCGCGTGGTCATTATGAGTTCGTTAGAATGCCATTCGGGCTACGGAACGCCCCTCCTACATTTCAAAGAGCCATGGACCTCACGTTGAGTGGGATCCTCGGGAAAGGCGTATTTGTTTATTTGGACGACATTGTTATTTATGCTCGCAGTCTCGAAGAACATGAGAATATATATCGCGAATTGATTAAACGACTAGAAGCCGCGAATTTAAAATTGCAACCGGATAAATGCGAATTTTTAAAAAGAGAAGTCGCGTATCTGGGACACATAATCGGGAACAATGGAGTTCGTCCCGACCCTAGAAAATTAGAAGCAGTACGTGAATACCCCGTGCTTAAAAATATCAAGAATATTCGACAATTCTTGGGTCTAACAGGTTATTATAGGCGGTTTATAGAAGGATACGCCAAGATCACAAAACCCCTGACATCTCTATTACGTAAAGAAAATAAATTCGAATGGGGACTTGAACAACAAGAGTCATTTGAAATATTGAAAGAAAAACTTTGTACTGCTCCAGTCCTGCAATATCCCGATTTTTCTAAGCCATTCATTTTAACTACGGACGCGTCGGGTTATGCTATCGGTAGCATCCTCTCACAAGGAGAAATTAATAACGACCATCCATGCGCCTACGCCTCTAGAGCTTTGAGTGAGGTAGAAGAAAGATACGATACGTATGAAAAGGAAGCATTAGCTATAGTATATTCCATACTTCATTTTCGGCCGTATTTATATGGGCATTATTTTACTGTAGTAACCGACCATAAACCATTGCTATGGTTTCGACGGGCAACAGACGGTAATTCAAAAATCTTGCGTTGGCGACTAAAACTCGCAGAATACGAATACGATGCAGTATACAAAGCCGGGAAAACTAATGTTAACGCTGATGCACTTTCGAGAAATCCAGTTGATGAAACAACCGCGAATGACGGTATTTTTATTATTCAAATAAATCCCTTAACTGGCAGCCGTACGAAGGCTAAGCATCAATTGACGGATGCAGAGATAAATCGATTATTAGAAGAACAATCTGACGATGATGAGGATATTATGGAAAATTACCAGAATCATACACTACGCAATTACGAAATAGATGAATGTAATTGGGATCGGGAATCTGTTGACTCTAACGAGCAGCCTACGGAACTTATTTTTCCTCATGGGTCACTCGAAATATCATCCGACCACGAAACGTTTCAGGCGCGTATAGAAGACGAGGTGGATTTACCTAATACGTCGGTAAATAACTCAGGTACGTTTGAGCCTATAGTATATCCAGAAACATCTGCAAGCAATACCTATTGTAGCCACAAAGAGTCGACGGAGGAAACTATACTCGACGTTAGCAACCCCCGAAACGAAACGAGCGTGCTAGCTCAAAGAAAACGTACTCCTAAGCCTCTCGAAGTAAGCGATACCGAGTCCTCGAGCGACGAAGAACTCGAACTCGAAGCAACAAAAACTCGTGAGCCTCCCAAGGGGAGGATTATAGCCTCCAACATTAAACAATCACGCGACTTATTCCATACTCGTAGAGATAATCTGGTTTATTTTGTTTCTACTAAATGTGAACCTATTGATAGAGGAGCGATAGCACTCCGCGATAATAACGATTTTTCACATTTAAAAAATTTAAAGTTGAAAAAGCCTCAATCAATTGCAAAACGAAGTAATAGATTCAATATAGCCCTACCAATCACCGACGGTTCCGGTGAAGGACCCACATTAATCTTAGAAAACATAGTAGAAACATTGAAAAATGCTCGACATTTAATCGACAAATTATCGCTCCCAACTATTAGTATCGCAAAATCAGATTTTTTTCTTGAAAATACCTTGGGAAAATGTTATCGCACAAATTCGATTAATTTTTGCACAGAGTGAAGTAAAAGTTATTATTTGTAACGGGCTAGTTAGACAACCCCTCGTAGAAGATCAGGTAAAAATTATTGAGGAGATGCACTCTTCAGCTATAGGTGGACACAGAGGTGTCAGCAAAACATACAATAGAATCCGTCACGAGTATTACTGGAAAAATCTAAAAGCTGACGTTCAATTATATATTCAACGATGTTTACAATGTCAATTAAGGAAACTAATTCGCGTAAAAACTAAACAGCCAATGATCATAACGGATACTCCTGCCATCGCTTTTGATAAAATTGCTATGGATATAGTAGGCCCTTTACCGAAAACTAAACAGGAGAATGAGTATATATTGACCATTCAAGACCAATTAACAAAATATTCTGTAGCTATTCCTATACCTAATGCAAAAGCAGTAACTATTGCAGAAATATTTGTCAAACGTTTCATTTGTTATTTTGGATCGCCTAAGGCAGTGCTTACTGACCAAGGTAGCAACTTTTTAAGTAAATTCTTAAAGCAAATAGCGAAGTTGTTTAAAATTCGGAAAGTTAGAACCACCGCCTTTCATCCCCAATCCAATGGATCATTAGAAAGATCTCATCACGCACTTGGAGAATATCTCAAGCAATTTACAACGAAGCAAAGCGATTGGGACGAATGGGTCGAAATGGCTATTTATAATTACAATACAAATGTACACGAAGGTACTAAGCATACACCCTATGAAATGGTGTTCAGAAAAATAGCCTGAGTCCCCTCTGGGATGTCACCATCGGATATGGAGAAAATTGCTACATACGACGACTATTTAACCCAATTAGTCACGCAAATTCATGATATACAAGAACTTGGTCGAGAAAATTTGATTAAATCCAAGGAAAAATCGAAACAATATCAAGATCGTAAAATAAATCCGATTGAATTTAAAATCGGCGAACCAGTATTTTTGTTGAAAGGACCTAAACCTGGAAAACTTGGTGACCATTACACTGGTCCACACGAAATAACAGCTATATTAACAAAAGGCAATGTACGTATTAAACTTCCAAAAAGAGACGTGATAGTACACTCAAATAGATTAAGGAAATCAAAAATTCCATTGTAAGATTCTATCTTTAGTGATTGTTGTTATAAAAATTTTAATGATAATAATAACAATAATAATAGTAATAAATAAAATAAAATAAAGTAAAGGTTAGATTAAATTAAAGTTGATTCAGGAATAAGAAAGTTTCATTAAGGAATATTTATTCAATTAGTAAAGTATTAACGCTATAGTAACAAACTTAAGAATATTAAAGATTTGCATCACTATAATATTAATCAGTCACATCTATATGGTAGTATTAAGTTACACCCAAAAGAATAATAAATTAATAAAAAAAAAAAGAGAAAAAAAAAATAAATATATATATATATTTTTTTTTTAATTAATAATCCATATATGTTTTCCCTAATAGGTAACGATAAGAATATTGGTCACAAGAATCAAGTATAATTTTAGGAAATATGGTATTTCACTTAAACCAACAGTGTGGAAATATTACTATTAAGGAAAGGCCTGGCTTTTCAGTAGATCAAATATAGACCCTAGAATGCAGTAGTATTCCAAAGTAAACGAGTTGGACTTTTTACTTTAAGGACAGACTGGGAAACTCTGGAAATTACCACGACCGGATTCGAGACCTTGCAACAAATTATTAAAGGGGTAACGTACAAAAGAAAAACAGAAGTAAAGTTAGTAAAAAGTACGTAATAATAATAATAATAATAATAATAATAATAATAATAATAATAATAATAATAATAATAATAATAATAATAATAACAATAATAATAATAATAATAATAATAATAATAATAATAATAATAATAATAATAATAATAATAATAATAATAATAATAATAATAATAATAATAATAATAATAATAATAATAATAATAATAATAATAATAATAATAATAATAATAATAATAATAATAATAATAATAATAATAATAATAATAATAATAATAATAATAATAATAATAATAATAATAATAATAATAATAATAATAATAATAATAATAATAATAATAATAATAATAATAATAATAATAATAATAATAATAATAATAATAATAATAATAATAATAATAATAATAATAATAATAATAATAATAATAATAATAATAATAATAATAATAATAATAATAATAATAATAATAATAATAATAATAATAATAATAATAATAATAATAATAATAATAATAATAATAATAATAATAATAATAATAATAATAATAATAATAATAATAATAATAATAATAATAATAATAATAATAATAATAATAATAATAATAATAATAATAATAATAATAATAATAATAATAATAATAATAATAATAATAATAATAATAATAATAATAATAATAATAATAATAATAATAATAATAATAATAATAATAATAATAATAATAATAATAATAATAATAATAATAATAATAATAATAATAATAATAATAATAATAATAATAATAATAATAATAATAATAATAATAATAATAATAATAATAATAATAATAATAATAATAATAATAATAATAATAATAATAATAATAATAATAATAATAATAATAATAATAATAATAATAATAATAATAATAATAATAATAATAATAATAATAATAATAATAATAATAATAATAATAATAATAATAATAATAATAATAATAATAATAATAATAATAATAATAATAATAATAATAATAATAATAATAATAATAATAATAATAATAATAATAATAATAATAATAATAATAATAATAATAATAATAATAATAATAATAATAATAATAATAATAATAATAATAATAATAATAATAATAATAATAATAATAATAATAATAATAATAATAATATAGTAATATGCTAATAGTATTGATAGTCTTATAAAAATAAATTTTGATAGAAACAGTAATGATAATTCTTTCATAACAATCGTCGCGACATATGAGATACCTTAGTGTTTTAGGAATCAATAAATAATTTAATCCTCATAATTAAACATAGAAAAAAGAATAAATAAATAAAAATAAAGTAATAATAATAATATTTCGTATAGATTAAGAATAACAACGATAGTTGCAACGAAAATAATAATAATATTAATAATAATAACGTTTCCTACTCTTAAACTATAAATTGCGAATCTTGCGCATATCCATACCTTAATAATGTCAAGAAAAGGGCCACGTGGAAAATTTTTGTTTGAACAAGTCCGTTTAGACAGCTATCATAATTGGCCAGTTACATTTTTAGACCCCGTAGAACTAGCTGCGGCAGGGTTTTATTATACTGGAATAGATGACGAAGTTAGTTGCTTTGACTGTAGAGTGATTATTAAAAATTGGGAAGTAGGTGATATCCCTATGAAGGATCACAGCAGATGGCAAGAACAATGCCGATTTGTACGAAGTATTCCCTGCGGAAACGTACCCATCGGAGAGGACCCACGAAAGATTCCTTTTCCTTGCGACAAGGAACGTTTCGACTCTCGACGGGAAGTAAGAGTCAACGCGACCACGGACTGTCACGACGACAGACCTCCTATAAGAAGTTCATTGACCCCATCATATCCAGCTTTTGAAAATTATAAAAAACGATTAGAAAGTTTCACTTTTTGGCCCGAAATTCACGCATTAGACCCTATACAATTAGCTTCCGCCGGATTCTTCTTTTCGGGAAAAGAAGACGAAGTAACGTGTTTTCATTGTGGAATGGCGATGGGAAATTGGGAAATTAAAGACGACCCTTGGGAACAGCATGCTTTTTGGTACCCAAGTTGTCGGTACCTGCATATGACTTTGGGGACCTCCCCACCCACTCAATACCTAGGTAGGTCTCTGACCACGTCTTGTCCACCGCCTCGTAGTCCTACTACCCCACCACCCTCTCCTGTTGACAGAAACGATTTCTTTCGACCCCCGACTCCCTGGTCGGAAACACTGGATTTATCATCTTTGTCAATAACGACCACTAGTGACACGCTACTAGACTTCGACCTATGTCGATGTTGCCGACTGCGACCTGGCGAAGGCATATTCATACTTTGCCTACACCCTAATCTGTGTTCTGGTTGTAAAAGAAACGAAACTACATGCGATATATGCCATTTAGAAGTAACCCACACTCTGACATGCATTCCCACTAATCGTTAAAAGGAAACAAACCAACACAAATTAGAAATTGCATGCTTGCACTTAAAAATTTTTTAACATCCATATTTATATTTTTGTTTCTCCCTTTTATTTATTTTTCTCCTTCAAAAATTTTACACCTCATTCTTTCTTATTACAAGGTAAAAATTGAGAACTCATGGCTCCCCCGGTTAATGGGACGATACACCGCTCGGAGGGGAACTAGAACCAAAGAGAAGTTCTAATCCCAACGTCTTTTCGTTTTCCACCCATCTAGAATAAAAATACGAATATTAAACATAATTTGTTAAAATGTACGTATATCCTTAAGTAAGCACTATAGTACCAACGCAAAATAACCATAATTTTCTTACTCATTGCCCAAGAACCTTCTTTGACGCCGCCCCCAAGAGATAGCCTCGAAAGCGTTAGACTCTTCCGGATATCCTTGCGACATTCCCTCCAGTACAAATTTCAACATCTCGACTGTCCAAGTTTCCTTCGTCAAAGTCGCCAACCAGCTCCCGTCAATATTATAATGTTCTGGGACCCACAGTGTTGCAGATCCCACATTTAGCCACACCGATAGTGGTTCCATTTCAAATAATTGTCGCAAATTGAAAGTCTCAATTCCTACGAGAGGCACTTCTTCCCACCTACAGCAACGAATAATTTAATTAAGAATTCCTTTTTCTTTTTATATACTTCTTTTAGACAACAGTCAAAATAATGATAATAACAATAATAGAACAACTGTGTTCTAACTCGATTTCCTCCACAAAGTAATCAAATAAAGAGAAATAAATCTACAAGTTATTTTAACAAGGAATATTATCACACGTCATCACAGACTCACCCGATTTGATTTAAATGAACCAACATCCGCCGTAATGATTGCACGTAATCCTTCTTCGGTAGGGGAAATTCACGGTCTGGATCGCAAAAGAAGCTATCATTTTGATACTCCATCAACGAATCTATATAAATCACCAACGTACGACGTAAATTATAGTCCAACGAATGAGCCATCTCAAAGATACCACACGTAAAGGAACAGAAGAATCGATCTAGCACCACTGACGGAACGTACAAGAATAAAAAAAAAAATCTTACAGGAAGAGCTTCGAATTCGAACTGAGCTGTTTCCTCTCCCAAGACCCCACATTCTTAATCCCGTATATTCAAAAGACCTACACTACCCCCCTCTAGCCTCCCAGTAATTTTTAAGTCCTCCTAACCAAGCCGGTTCGCTTAATAACGAGAGGTGTTAATAACTGCACCCTCGTACACCCATGCTAAAACCCCGACTCCCCCACTCCGCATTCACACTAAACGCACTAGTGCCCGAAACACATTATATATATATTGCATCTAATACATCAATAGATATATATATATCTATATGTGTGTGTGTGACAGCTGTAATATTTGTGATTCAAGGACTGACATCCCGAGGGAATGTTGCTCATCCTCGTCCTACTCACCCTCAAAGGAGGTATGGGCCTGCCGAACATCGAGCTAAAAAAAAATAGAGGACGAAGCGGGACTATATTACGAACCTAAAAGAGACACGTACTTAATACAAGCAGAATGGCAATTAGTCACTTATCTGGATTTACAACCGCTCGAAAATCATCAACCCTGCTTTGCCGACCTACCACTAGACACCATGGAAAGAGATTGCTATCCTTTCTTATACGAATATTGCAATACTTATATCAATAAGGAAGATATAGAATATAAGATCACTCAAATCAATAAGTATTTGTCATTCCCCAGGGAATTAGGATACAGTAATTTTGCTGACACGGGCAGAATACCATTGGATTTTATAGGGACAGCTCGTAAAACACTGAGTTTGACACCCACTGAAACCGAAATTGACTATTATAATGCTCAAATTAATTATGTAAAATCAGAACGCAAAGAGATCATGATCCTGTTGGAAAATCGAACGCACATAATAAACTCAAAATTTCGAACAATCAATCCCCGAATTAAAGTTATGGAATTAATTCATAACCAAACTTGGAAAATGGCACGAGAAGTATTTACGAAAAACAACCTGTAGGAGTGGGGATAAGTGGAAAATTTTAAACGGCTTTAACTTTCAACTAAAAGCCAAGTGATAAGCTCTTGACCCCGAGCGGAAGAGGGGAGGTGTCCCCACCGCGGAGGAAACCTTGTCGTGGTGGTGGGGCTTGTCACTAATTCCTCCCACTTCTACTTCCGCCTAGCAACTGTATTAATATGTATGTATGTGTGTGCAGAGATCAGTCTGATCCATGGCTCCAAGGAAGCAACGTCGCGCTCGCAGGCGGACCTTCAAGAAAATATCTCCCAGTGGTGCTCAACCATTCATCGATGAATTTACCGCAGCGATTGAGAAAAACACTTCGGTCACCTACAAACACGATAACTGTTTGGAGTTTAAGGAGAGGTGTTACCGACCACTACAATTGGACTTCGAGTTGTGTTCTGCAAAGACCGACCATTCATCTGTGCAAGTAAAACTTTATGGCGATAACGGCCGAATTTGTTATAATTCTGGAATTTTCATGGTATCAACTGTTCCACGTAAAATGTCAATCGTTTGGCCTGCAAAAGTCTGGTTTCAAGCCGATAATAACCCTGCTCTATTCATCATAACTAACTTGTGTATCGGTGTTCTCGACAAAGGAGCCACCATGTCCTTCGTAGGACGCATAAAAGTCCTGATTGGACCAGATTTAGATAATAATAAATGCAACAAAGTTCCACCAATTCCTGAACAAATAAGGAGATCTCATGACAATGAAGAGGAACCGCGTAAAAATTCGCTGGATTCCCCCCCACGTGGATGGAATTTGTTACAAACCCCCGCATTTTGTACACAACGCGTCTTTTGGAATGGAGGAAGAACGTCGAGTTGGTCGCCGATGCTTACCTCACCAGTCTACGAACCCTCACGGACATCGTATACTACGCCAAATTAGGACTCCTCCACTCAGAATTGTTGAACCTTGCTACCTGGGAATCGGTTATTCGAGATATAAAAGAGAGTCAATCACGATTTGCTGTACCGATACCATTAACAGATATACACTCAAGTACCATATCAAGAATTTCTCGAGTTTCAGCAAACTATTACGATGGAAAAATTATCATTATTATACACATCCCCTTGGTAAATCCTAACCTGTATTCTCTGTACAAATTAAACCCCTTTCCTATGTCCCAAATCATCAGCAACACCACGGAAGGAACAGCATATGTCTACCCAAGAGCTACGTATTTGATGCTCTCCAAAGAACATGATAAATATGCATTGCTTGGCACAGCGGAGTTACAACAATGTTTATGGTTAGACACCTACCAAATATGCACACCAAATTATATAATTTTCGACGCTATTTCTCACCCAATATGCGAAGTGATGATTTTGAATAACGAAAATAGCAAGGTGTATGACGACTGCAATATCAGAATTATCAAAGAACAGAACCCCTACTGGAAGCAACTCGAGACGACCAAGGAATGGTTATACTCCCTTCCGGAACCGGAAAAAATGTACGTCAACTGCAACAGTGAAATTCAAGAAATTGAAATTTGGGGAAGAGGAATCATGCGAATATCCCCAGGATGCTTCGTTAATAACGACCATGTAACCATGTTGGGATCACCTTTGTCTGAGGAAACACTTGGAAAATCGCCCCAACCCAAGACTCCGCTACACATTGCAGAATTATTGCCTCTATTGAAGAAACCTCAATTGCACCTACAAGCAGACCCCTGGTCCACTCTGACACCTACAACATTTCCCCTGACAGAATCGGGATCCTTACCATTCGGTATTAGTCTAGCCGAAATAAAATGTTACCTGGCGGAAGCCGATACTCACCAGCTGACTATAACTAAGCAACAAACTTTTATCAAAATTCTCATTTTTGGAGGAATAATTCTAATGACTGTACTAAGTCTCTTCGTTGCAATTAACTGCGTTCTCTCTCTCCGCAAAACCTACGCAGGATATAGAACAGTACCAGGGATAGAGGAAGACTATGCCTCTAATAGCTATGTATCTATGGAAACTCCGGACACCGGAATACGCCTTCAAGAAATTATATACCAAGTACCATCCCGACCCATCCCCGTTGCATCAATTAATCCTAAACCATTGAATAACTCGAATACTCCCTCAAAAGAATATATTTACGACATCCCACCACCGGGACGGCCTAAGGCTGTAACCACGACAATAACGCAAAACCCCTACTCTAACTTCACCGAGCAGATTTCAGACTCGGTAACACAAAGTCTAGTATAATACTATCTGTTTTTCTTCCCCCCCCCCCTCATTCGACAAGAACACCTGGTAAACCCCCGCCTGGAAGAAGTGATAATAGTCTTGGTTACCAACCAAGCATTTATACAAGCTTCCTTACTTCCAAACGGACCAACGCGGTGAAAAATCAAAAATTCTTCACAACTCCCCACTCCGCAACCCTTTCCAGTCTCCAGATATTTTTCTATCACTAACGGCGAGGAACAAATTGCTTTAGCAAATATTCCCCGCATTTTCCTATGCATAAAAAAAAAATTATGATCGGAAGCTTTTCCGCAGCGGAACAGAATCAATTCCAACACCTATAAATTTACAGATGAACCCTACGTATCCACTACTATGGAGCTTGTGTTTTCTCTGCCGCCTGTCCACTGTGTTGGGGGTGATCGGGTACGATTGTGGAGGAGCTGCTACCAACATCACTACCTTATCATTATTAGAGGTAGGAGAATGCGATATTCCCCAATCCGAAGTTAACGTTACAAAAAAATATATACAACTACTACAGATTAATCAATATAGCTCTATCCAAGTAATTCAATGTAAAGTCGAAATCTATCGAGAAATCCATAAATGTGGCATGTTCTCACATACGATGGAAGTACTTAACGGGGAATACGCTTACGTAGATACAGTATCACATGATAATTGCCGACAAATGCATCATGATGGTTCCTTGAAAGTCGGAAAAACTGAGATTACAGGGATTTCTCGTAATTACACCACTACTAGACCAGTGACATTAGCCGGTCAAATAGATCCTGATGGAAGTTGCCAGGGAGTGTATTACTCTGACCCTTATGGTAACTGGGACGAAGTAATCGTCCAAGGAACAGTAAAAATAACTTTAAGGGATTACACAGCTGAAGTGAGTGTAGAATCCAATAAAATACATTTAAAATCAGGAGTAAGATGCGATTTAAATGAGGGCCAATGCATCGATATTGACGGCGGCGATACATACTGGAATCCCCTACCCGAAGACTCCTGTAAATCCAATAGGTACGGACTTCTCTTTGAAGGACTCGCTGACGAAACGGTAGACGTCCACACTCATTTTCGGCAAACTATCTATTCTATGTCTAAGGGAGAAGTTGTATTCGCCCTCACCGCCAAAGGAAGAACCTCAATTTGTGGATACACGCTAATACGTACCGAGCATCCCAAACTGCTTATTGTAGAAATTGAAAAAAATAATCCTTTTATAAAAAAAGAGGTAGTCAACGTAAATAACCTAGACATTTTTTCTTACGTAAATTCCAAATTCGTATACGTGGAAAAACACATTCGCAAAGAAATGAAACAAATGTACCACGATATATTAATACAACGCTGTAATATAGAAAGACAAGTACTACAGAATGCCCTTACTATTGCTAAGCGGTCTCCCAACGAATTTGCCTTCAATGTGATGAAAGCACCAGGCTACATGGCCCCACTAGCCGGAGAAGTTGCGCACATCATTAAATGCATCCCAATAGACGTAAAAATACTTAGGACAAAAGAATGTTACGATCAATTACCCGTACAAATTGGAAACAATACCCTCTATTTGTCACCCCGCACTCACATATTAACGAAGTTAGGAATGCAAATTACCTGTAACAAGCTAGTCGCCCCGATGTACATGCTGGATGGATCCTGGTATAGCATTAATCCCGACCCTATACAAGCAATGCCTCCAACAGTCGTAAAACCCCTTACTGTACCAACTTGGCAATATCGCAACCCCCACAGTTTGGCCACCAGTGGCATATACACTCAAAGGGACCTTGATGAATTGAGAGATCATATAATGTTTCCTGCCGAAAGACCTGCTATTTTAAATTCTGTAGCCCGAGGTATAGCCGGATAACCTACTATTACACAGGGTGGTTCAATTTCTAATTTACTCGACGAAGTCTCTTTGAAGAAAATTATCGAAAACACTTGGAATAAGACATGGGGCTACTTATCGATATTTGGAAACATTAGTGCTGGTTTAATTGGAATGCTTCTAATAAGTCGTATAATAAAATTTATTTTTGACACCATCATCCATGGATACGCACTACACACTATTTACGGGTGGTCTATATACCTTCTTGGATCCATTTGGGATTCCGTCACCTATCTATTGCTACACTTAAGTCAACACCCCGGAAATAAGGGAACAAAGAAGGGGCAGAGAGCCAGAACTCCGACCTCACCTGACGAAGACAAAAATATTCCCATTCCCACTTACCAGAATTTGACCCCCCCTAACGCTGGGAATCCAGAATATCCTTTCGAAAACGTAACTTTTGAATTTGATCCTCGAATACACACACTGAAGGAAAATCGTTATCCGAAACCCGCTCCTGTTGGACAGAATCAAAACCAACAAGTATTTCCAGATGATCGTCCACTACCCCCTAACAAACAACGCAGCCATCCAAGTCGTCCTCTATCATTCATTTGGGCAACAAAAAATTCATGTATACTACCCAAGATGCCCTCCGTTCCTCCTGCGTTTCTCGATCTACGACCATCTACGTCTGATTTACCTCCAAATATCTACCCAGATTTGGAAAATCATTCCACATCATCATGCGAAATCCCCGCAGGAAAGGAAGATATGAATAAAAGAACGAATAACGACAACCAGCAATAATAACGACAATGTTAATAATAATAACAATAACAATAATAACGCTATCGCTAACAATAGTCAATTATACTCACTAACCACGATAACAATACTAACAAAAGGGTTGGATATAGCAAACAAGAACCATCAATAATACCTAATTGTTGTTACCTGATTCAGCACCAACATGCCACCAATTTCCAATGGAAGAAGTAAGGGAGAACTATGGGATCTCAACAAGTACAAGTTACCCATTCGACAACACTCCTCTCAATCCAATCCCCCAGTACCTGGTACTGAGACTATATTTTGCTATTGGAAAATCATAATCCGACTAGATACGGCGGGAAGAAATTTTGAACTCTACGTCCCTCCGGAATGGAAAGCTGTTAAACTAGCGATTTTGGACCACTGGATAACTCAATTACGCCGTCGGCCATTCGAAAGAATTGTCATCGGACAGATACCATAGTAATGGACCAATAACATCTTGGCTCCCACATGGCAAAATGTGGCTTTTATACCAATACCTGGCCAGCATGGTTGGCCGGATTCTATTAGGCCGATATGTTCATGGACCCGGAAACTACCTATTGAGCAATTACACATTCGTATCAATCAAGATATTAGAAACCGAAAAAAAGGAATTTCCAAACCCATAAAAATTCAAAAATCCAATATTGACTCCGCCGAACTCCCTGGTCCAAGCACTCCACTCCCACTCAATAAAGAACTCCCTAACCATTCTCTATTGTCCAAGGAACCCGCAGACCTAGAGCCAGACTCGAAATGTCGTCACGGAAATCAAGAGAAAAAAAAGGAAACACCCACGCTCACACCTTCGTTTTCCGCATTTGAGTTTCAAGAGGTATTGGACTCTATAAAAAAATCGCCAAATCAAAATCCACCGGAAGATCTATACGAAAACCCAGATAAAAATAAGGAAATAGGTACACTCGAACCTTTGCTCACCACGTCTGAGTTCCAAGAATTAGTGAAGGCTTTGAAGAACCCTCCAATGGCGACTTTACCGGAATACCTAGACAAAATTCTTGAAGAATGCAAAGAACCTCGTGAAATCCAAGAAAACTTAGAATTTTCAAAGAATTCGCCAAGTCAAGACCCACTGGAAAAAGTTATAAATTTTAACATAGAAAACATTAAGCAAGAAGTTAACGACGAAGGCCAAGAGCACGATCCCCTCTTTTGCCCAGAAGCCTTCTCTCCCTCATGTTTGAGCTTCCTAGCTGCACTTACGGAGTAACGAAGAAACTGTCATATTCAAACGAACCGCACTTACACACTCCTGCGGCACCAGAAGAAAGAAGTTTGCACCCATCCCGGACCACATGAAACATATTACACATGACTAAACCGCTGAAGACCATTGAAACTTGCAAGAATTCTAAAACTTCAATCATCCGAAGAAATTCAACAACTTCATGAACTTCAGAGCTTCAACATCGCAAAGAACTTCAACAAATTTCAAAACTTCAAGAACTTCGAGAATTTCCGAGTTTTAATAACCTAAAAGAACTTCAGGAACCACTAGAACTTCAAACGTTCTAATAACTTCAAGAACTTCAAGAACCTCAAGAACTTCAAGAGCTTCTTCGCTAACAACGAGGCATCAAAAGCGTATGATAAAAATTATATACATACATTTAGCAATACATTGGCACCATTAGAATTCAATTAACCACATCAAGTGCTTGAGAAAGAACAATATTATGTCAAGTAATTTAAAAATGTAATCGCACTATCACTAGAGGAAGTAGGTAAATTTTGGAAAAGACGTATAACACGAAAGTATCTTATTAAGAAATAATTAAGCAGATAAGAAATCTGAAACAGAACCAAGTAGTCTAATAATGGAAATAATCCATCAATTTAATATAAAAGCAAATTAACCCGGGAAATAGATCCCTACGAGTGTGTAATTAATCAGTAATTGTATTCAGGGCAACTTACGCATATTAATATTTAAAAAAAAAAAAAAAAAAAAAAATATATATATATAAGATAAAATGAATGCGTATATATATGTCCACCATCTCTTTGCTACAAGTAAATTCAAAAGAGAGACAATGAAAGCTGTCACCAATGATAGATTCCAATTTAGTACATTGAAAAACATAATAATAGTTACTAATTGCAAAAAACAAAAAGAAGTAATTGCACGTTCGTTATTTCGATTATTAGGTTTCTCCTAATAATCGTTTTAAGGGGGGAGGTGTTACGTCCTGACGTAACCATGCTCCAATATCTATCTTTCTTTTAAAGACGATCATAAACCTGCATCGTTGTCGAGTCCTATAGCTACCAGAGATTATACAGGTATAATGACGGCGGGAGGGGTGAGGCCTGCAGGTACGCCGAGGGAGGGCAGTGGGAACACATGGTGCGCGCCAGGAATGGACGGCCAGGTTCATCACTGTACTTGACAACGAAAAACCAAGAGTTAGTAGGCCACTGCCCCACTCTAAACAGCCAGCGTAGAGGGACTTGAATCTCGTATCAAGAGTTTTCCCCCTACGGCCGGTGGATATCATTGGCGGCGCGTGTCATCGAAATCTTTAATTGATTCATGGCCGCGTGTTCTATTGGTGACTGTCGGGTGGTCGCTTCCTTCCCCCGTCATATACCGTATCTGGCTCACGAAGATAGACTAACTGCCGGGGCAACCTTTTCGTTGCTTTAGAAGTCCCTAGATGCTACGACGAATGATGCAATAAACAAAAATATTACACAAAGATAGACTAACTACCGTGGCAACGTTTTCGTTGCTTTGAGAGTCCCTAGATGCTACAATGAATGATGCAATAAACAGGAATATTACACGAAGATAGACTAACTGACGTAGCAGCGTTTTCGTTGCTTCGGAAGTTCTTATATCCGATGACGAATAATGCAATGAACAAGAATATTACACGAAAACCTATGTCTTATTAATGGTATTGATAGGAAATTGGAATTTGTTTTTGATTACACAACACCAAAAGCCCAAAAGGCATTTCTTCAGAATCTCTGAACGTTTAAATATAAATTTAAACACAATCGTAGCAAAGATTTGGACTTCTTATGAAGTAAATATTTAAACTATGGTATATATATATATATATATATATATATATATATATATATACCATAGTTTAATATATATATAGTGTATATATATATATGTTTGTAAAAGGGTGCTTATGGGGACCAAAACTGATGCAAAAGGGTGTTTATGAGGACATTTTGGGCTTATGAGGACGGTCCTCATAGCCGATGATGTAAAAAGGTGTTTATGGGGACAGTCCTCATAAATTTTGTAAATATGCAAAAAGGTACTTATGAGAACCGTCCTCACAAGTACCACTATTCAGCAAAAGGTATATATTTATATACACCTATATACACCTATATACACTTCGCCCTAAAACCGTTCCAACAAAAGCCTCACTAATCATGATTAATCATGCGTTGGCATCAGAATTGATGCCATAGAGGCATCAAGTGTGATCAATATGGACGAGATTATTTTTTGATGTTAATACGGAGTATTTTTTCAGCATATATCCATTGTCCTTTTTGAAAGAACCTGAAATAGCATCGCCTCGTTGAGAGATATAGTTTACATGACTTTTCGTGCCAGTGGACAATCGCGATGACATGACACGTGTTCATCAAATAGAAAAGGGGGGTTTCAATGCCATCATTTAATTAAACAATAACAGTGGCTAGAATTACAGATCCATGTAATTTAAGTATCCTCATAAATACCGATATGCATAAAATCGTATATATCGAAGTCACTACTTACTGCCATTCGGTACTTGTGAGGACATCAGGTGGTATCGATCGGGTGGTCCTCATAAATACCGATAGGCATAAAATCGTATATATCGAAGTCACTACTTACTGCTATTCGGTACTTGTGAGGACATCGGGTGGTCTAGATTTTCTTTCCATTAAAAAAAATGGCAATAAGATGCCGCTTCATGGAGTTACTTTGATCCCTCACTTTTCTCAAAACTCCTACTTTTCTATTTTCTGTCCGCAAAAATTATTTAATGTTAATTCAGCATCCTTCTAATGCATATGACTTGAGGGCAATGGATACATCTGTGGATATGACTAATAATCGCACTTGACTAGTGAATGGGATAAAAATCATCGACTTTCGTACATGAGCTTCAGCTGGATAGTTGATGACTCACCTAACAAAAGTGCATTAGGGGGCAGACGATTATCACAATATATGGGTGTGCTATATCCGTCACGAAGGTCACTGGTATAAACACATTTTTTTCAAATAGGAAACGTCGGTTTCGAGGTCATAATTAATTGAACACTAACAGTGCCTGAAATGAGAGATCCTTGTAATTTCAGTGTCCTCATAAATACCGATAGGCATAAAATCGTATATATCGAAGTCACTACTTACTGCCATTTGGTACTTGTGAGGACATCAGGTGGTATCGATCGGGTGGTCCTCATAAATACCGATAGGCATAAAATCGTATATATCGAAGTCACTACTTACTGCTATTCGGTACTTGTGAGGATATCGGGTGGTCTAGATTTTCTTTCCATTAAAAAAAATGGCAATAAGATGCCGCTTCATGGAATTACTTTGATCCCCCACTTTTCTCAAAACTCCTACTTTTCTATTTTCTGTCCGCAAAAATGATTTAATGTTAATTCAGCATCCTTCTAATGCATATGACTTGAGGGCAATGGATACATCTGTGGATATGACTAATAATCGCACTAGACTAGTGAATGGGATAAAAATCATCGACTTTCGTACATGAGTTTCAGCTGGATAGTTGATGACTCACCTAACAAAAGTGCATTAGGGGGCAGACGATTATCACAATATATGGGTGTGCTATATCCGTCACGAAGGTCACTGGTATAGACACATTTTTTTCAAATAGGAAACGTCGGTTTCGAGGTCATAATTAATTGAACACTAACAGTGGCTAAAATGAGAGATCCTTGTAATTTCAGTGTCCTCATAAATACCGATAGGCATAAAATCGTATATATCGAAGTCACTACTTACTGCCATTCGGTACTTGTGAGGACATGGGGTGGTCTCGATTTTCTTTCCATTAAAAAAAATGGCAATAAGATGCCGCTTCATGGAGTTACTTTGATCCCCCACTTTTTCTCAAAACTCCTACTTTTCTATTTTCTGTCCGCAAAAATGATTTAATGTTAATTCAGCATCCTTTTAATGCATATGACTTGAGGGCAATGGATACATCTGTGGATATGACTAATAATCGCACTTGACTAGTGAATGGGATAAAAATCATCGACTTTCGTACATGAGCTTCAGCTGGATAGTTGATGACTCACCTAACAAAAGTGCATTAGGGGGCAGACGATTATCACAATATATGGGTGTGCTATATCCGTCACGAAGATCACTGGTATAGACACATTTTTTTCAAATAGGAAACGTCGGTTTCGAGGTCATAATTAATTGAACACTAACAGTGGCTGAAATGAGAGATCCTTGTAATTTCAGTGTCCTCATAAATACCGATAGGCATAAAATCGTATATATCGAAGTCACTACTTACTGCCATTCGGTACTTGTGAGGACATGGGGTGGTCTCGATTTTCTTTCCAGTAAAAAAAACGGCAATAAGATGCCACTTCATGGAGTTACTTCGATTCGCTAACATTTTACCAAACTCCTACTTTTCTATTTTCTTTCAGCCAAAATTATTCAATGTTAATTCAGCATCCTTCTAATGCATATGACTTGAGGGCAATGGATACACCTGGGGATATTATTACTAATAATCGCACTTGACTAGTGAATGGGATAAAAATGGAGCGTACGTTACATATTTTTCTTGACTTTTATTGAATCATCGACTTTCGTACGTGAGATTTAGCTGGATAGTTGATGACTCACCTAACAAAAGAGCCTACGGGGACAGACGATTATCACAATATATGGGTGTGCTATATCCGTCATGAAGGTCACTAGTATAGACACGTGTTCATCAAATAGGAAACGTCGGTTTTGATGTCATAATTAATTAAACAATAACAGTGGCTAAAATTACAGATCCTTGTAATTTCAGTGTCCTCATAAATACCGATAGGTATAAAATCGTATATATCAAAGTCACTACTTACTGCCATTCGGTACTTGTGAGGACATCAGGTGGTATCGATCGGGTGGTCCTCATAAATACCGATAGGCATAAAATCGTATATATCGAAGTCACTACTTACTGCCATTCGGTACTTGTGAGGACATGGGGTGGTCTCGATTTTCTTTCCATTAAAAAAAATGGCAATAAGATGCCGCTTCATGGAGTTACTTTGATCCCCCACTTTTCTCAAAACTCCTACTTTTCTATTTTCTGTCCGCAAAAATGATTTAATGTCAATTCAGCATCCTTTTAATGCATATGACTTGAGGGCAATGGATACATCTGTGGATATGACTAATAATCGCACTTGACTAGTGAATGGGATAAAAATCATCGACTTTCGTACATGAGCTTCAGCTGGATAGTTGATGACTCACCTAACAAAAGTGCATTAGGGGGCAGACGATTATCACAATATATGGGTGTGCTATATCCGTCACGAAGATCACTGGTATAGACACATTTTTTTCAAATAGGAAACGTCGGTTTCGAGGTCATAATTAATTAAACACTAACAGTGGCTAAAATGAGAGATCCTTGTAATTTCAGTGTCCTCATAAATACCGATAGGCATAAAATCGTATATATCGAAGTCACTACTCACTGCCATTCGGTACTTGTGAGGACATGGGGTGGTCTCGATTTTCTTTCCATTAAAAAAAATGGCAATAAGATGCCGCTTCATGGAGTTACTTTGATCCCCCACTTTTTCTCAAAACTCCTACTTTTCTATTTTCTGTCCGCAAAAATGATTTAATGTTAATTCAGCATCCTTTTAATGCATATGACTTGAGGGCAATGGATACATCTGTGGATATGACTAATAATCGCACTTGACTAGTGAATGGGATAAAAATCATCGACTTTCGTACATGAGCTTCAGCTGGATAGTTGATGACTCACCTAACAAAAGTGCATTAGGGGGCAGACGATTATCACAATATATGGGTGTGCTATATCCGTCACGAAGGTCACTGGTATAAACACATTTTTTTCAAATAGGAAACGTCGGTTTCGAGGTCATAATTAATTGAACACTACCCTAGCGGGTTTGGCGAGCCAAAATTTGACTGGTTATTCTAAACTGGTTACGTCGAAAACTTTCACTCAAATATTGACTGGTAAGTTACTACCAGTCATATTTTGGATGGTAACGGTAAGCGAGAATCAAATAACCATCGAAAATGAAACTGGTAAGTGGGATTAACCAATCTATGCATGAAAAGAGCCTACCAGTCAAAATTTGAGTGAATGTTTTCGACGTAACTACTTTGCAAAATCGCACAACCCGCTAGGGTAACAGTGCCTGAAATGAGAGATCCTTGTAATTTCAGTGTCCTCATAAATACCGATAGGCATAAAATCGTATATATCGAAGTCACTACTTACTGCCATTCGGTACTTGTGAGGACATCAGGTGGTATCGATCGGGTGGTCCTCATAAATACCGATAGGCATAAAATCGTATATATCGAAGTCACTACTTACTGCTATTCGGTACTTGTGAGGACATCGGGTGGTCTAGATTTTCTTTCCATTAAAAAAAATGATATATGTGATTTTAGATCTTTCGGACAAAAAAAAGTTCAATTTGAAAAAGTTGCTGTTTCCATTGAACTATTCAGTGCAATTTATCTCATGTTTTTAATAGTAATGCAAAGGCATTTTTCAGATGAGAAAAAAATATATGATTGTTTTTTGTCCATTGCGATACCTGTGATGATGCTATAAATTTTGCAAGTCATTCAGCATTGTGTGAAGAACCTACAAAATTTAGAAAATAAAAACAAATGTTAACTCCTGACTGCAAAAAACTATAATAAACAGGACTTTGACTTCAAAAAGTTTTAATATGAAAATAAATCTAAAAAGGATGAAATTACTTCCGATGTAATTTTAGTTAACTTCGTATTTAAAGTACAATAACTCATTTACTGCTGTCACTACAGTCAGAAGACGAATTCTTCTGCGTTAGAAAACATTCATATCGTATATAATTTTTCTTTTAAATTAAAGTCCAGACGCCAGCATGTTTCTTGATATGTAATAAATTGTTACAATGTTCAGGAGACGTCTTCCGACTGCAGTGATAGCGGTAAATGAATTATTGTAATTTGAATATTAAGTGAACTAAAAAGCCGTCGGAAGTAATTTCATCCTTTTTATATTTATTCCCACCTGAAAACTTTCTAAAGCAAAAGTCCTGTTTATTATAGTTTTTTGCAATCGTAAGATTTTTAAATAAATTTTTTTTCCATTTTATACTTTTTGATTCTAGTTTAATGTGACTTTTTACAGCATTTTATAATTGCTATATTTTTCTAAACTAAAACAGTTAAATAATTTTTAATAGTTTTATTTTATAAACAAATTTACGCAAAAAGGTTTAATTTACGAAATATAAGTCTATACATTTGTGTGGCGTCTTATGTGGAATGAATAACGTCTTTTCATTTCTCGTACGGGAGAAGCGATCGTGATCTATAACATTGTAGAGGTCAGTGGAGGTAAATAAAAAGAACAAGTTGCGACTAGTCGTGACACGGCTACGCTTTGTGGGCTTTGTGTTCTTCTTGTTTGTCTGTTCCGGTGTGTGCTTTTATATCGTGTTCATCAATTTGCATATTCAAGCAAAATGTATGTGCTTTTACGATCGTGTGAAGGTACATATGCTATTTATGACCAAAAAGATGTAAGCAGAAGAAGTAGTGTGTGCAGAATCAAATCCTGCAGACAAAGGATTTGCACCGACCTGTTATTGCGCCATGGTAATGTTTTGGAAATGTAACTTTCTCTTTTATCATTAAATTGACGGTTTTGAAAAGGATTTATACATTTTTTTCAGTTAATTTTCAATGTTTAAATGACATAAAGAAGAATTTGGAAAGAAATATTCCTCGAGTTGAAATTGAAGTCATAACACAAGGTACGTTCATTTTTATTATAGCAATCAATAACTCGTGACTGTACGATCATTGGGGTTTGAAGCAGTTAGTTAAAAAAAATGATTTTATAATTAGTGATATATCAGAGAAATTCTTGATAAAAATATTCTTGCATCGATGGGATTATGAAAAATATTTGAGAATATAGATATTCTCATATCGCTGAGGTTCTTGCATTGTTGCAATCTCAGCAATATGAGCATTTTAAAAAATAGAGATATTTCATATCGCTGAGGCTCTTGTATCGCTGAGATTTCAGCGATATAAGAATATTTCTGAATAGAGATATTCTTATACCGCTAATGTTCCTGTATCGTTGATGTCCCTGTATCTCATATTGCTGATCGTCTCGTATTTTCTTATGATCTCAGCGATATGTGTATATCGCATTTACGATTTATATTCAGAAATATTTTCATAAGAGCCCCTATGTTGCAAGCAAATGTCAAAAAGCCTCTGGAAATATTGTTTTTTATATTGACCATAACCTGACTGCTTCAATTTAATTTATTTTAATTAATTAATTAATTAATTATTTAATTATTATTAATTATATTTATTAATTCAATTAATATTTATTTATGGTGTCACAGATCAAATTAAAGAAACTCGAGAGGTGAAGAAAACAGAAAACGATGAAACGAATTCAACCCTGGACGTCCATTTCAATGCTAATAATGACGATCATATCGATGCTCCTATGTGTGAAATATTAAACGACGTTAACGAGAATTGTCATTACAGGTATTGAATTATATATAAACCCTGTCTCTGGGAATCAATATCAAGTTCCACGTTGAGAATATTAAAAAATATTTTTTTCTTAATTTCTTAGGAATACTCGCTCCTATGGAGATGTTTCTGAATTTTCTTCTTCTGAAATATCTAAAATCGCGCATTGTACGATTTTCGCGACAAAAAAAGAGATGCGGTTCAAGAATGAAATTCTTCAACAATCAGAACGCATTGATTTGAAGTTACGAGGTAAACTTCTATCTATTTGGTAAATTGTCATCGATATTTTCAATATCTATAATGCTATTGAAAATTAAATTTAAGATTCTCGAAAGGAGAAGGATACAAAAAGTGACGAATCGAGTTTACAACTGGGTGGAAATTACAATGACATTGCAAATGATCATAATCATGATGATCACATTCGGGGAATTGTGGATAAGGCTAATGAAGATTGTGATTATAGGTATCTCAGACTTACCTTGTTCCTACACATAACTCTTAGGTCCTTAGTCGACGATTTTCCATCGATATTCTCTATTTTGGCAGAAACACCTATTCTAGTAGAGACGTTTCTGCAGAGTCTCAGTTTGATGTGAAAATCGATGACCTCAATAAACCTCCAAGTAATACTTCACGACTGGAGACGGAGATGATACATTGCTCGATTTTCGAGACCATGCCCGAAATGCGTTACTACGATAAAATAATCCAATCAGAAGAGAAACAACGAAAATCAAGTAGAAGTGGAGTAGAACAAAGTCTATCAGTATCTACCGATAACGAGACATCTGATGTACTAAGTCTTACGAGTGAAGGCATGTATTTTTTATTTCAAATTTAATAGAGTTCGTTTGCTGAAGAAGTGATCAGTTGAGGAAAAAGTTCTGGCATTTCTTTCTAACATACGTCATATATATCATTCTAGAAATCGCCTACTTCAGAAATATAGACTGCGAATTATATGGTACTTTGGATGATTTGGATTATGAGAATTTCAACAATAATATGGAGCCAGTGGCTACAAGGTATATTTTCAATTGATAGTGCAGTACATAACAACGTATATTTCATACGTTTAATTATATCGATCTTGCAATCAAGCGGTTGAACGAGACACGTCGACGATGTATTTTGAAAATTGTCCTCAATCAGAATATGTTTTAAAGTGTGAGAGATGTGATAAAATTTCGATCTTTTCAACTTTTTTCTGTAGAAAATTCAATTTTCCACGAAATTGATGCAATGAAGTTTCAGGTATCTTGCGTAGTTTTTTACTGTAAATATTTTATGAATAGGATTTATATATCTCGAAAATTGATCAAACTGCTAAATTGCATAGAACCTTTGTATCTAAGGCTTTCCACCCCGTTTTGAACAGACAAAAAGTCAACCTCTTCTAATTAAAGAGTAATTCCATCGTATTCCATCATCGTTTAGAAGGATTCATCTACTTTTTCCAGAATTTTCAATGGCCGGTTTTTCAGATATGCAAAATTCGGAGTTTTAAGAACTTTTTTCTAAACCCTATAGCTCAAAAACAATCAAGAGATGCAGCAGCGTCTCGACACCAAGTTATGTAAGAAAAAAAATGTCAAAGATAGCTGAAAAAAATATGTTGATAATTTTTTATACAAAGAGACCTTTCTTCAGTTAAACTATGATAATTGAACTATTTTTTTCAAAAGTTCATTCAAAACTGCAACTTTTATATTTCGTACATTTTTCGGTGCATGTCATAATTTCTGAGCTATAGTAATGAAAAAAAAATCAAGTTCAAATTTGGCTAATCCCAAAAATCGTCCTTTAAAACATTCTAAAAAGAATTTGATAAATTCCTTCTAACCAATTATGGATTGTGATGAAATTACGATTGAATTGGAACAGGTCGAGTTTTTGACCGTTCGGATGGGGTTTTCAAAGTTTTGTAATCCAAAGAAAAATATATAATATATTCTTATTCTATAAGTTTTCTCTTCGGATTGCAAAAACTATAAAGAAATCAAATTACGCGAATTTTTTTCGGCGGAAATTGGTTTTTCAATGGATTATTGATATAAATTTTTCAAATCTATCCAAAATGGTTTAGTTTTTAAGAAATTCAAGAAAGATTTTAGTAATATTTTACTTTGTTATCAATTGATCTCCCTTAATCGATTTACGTTAAAATTCACTTCATCTCCTCCTTATCCATTATTATAGCCCGGAAAAACTCCGTGACATCAGTGATACGTCTGGTTATTTGAATCTTACCAGCTTAAGTCACGAGGAACATGATCAACTGCGTATTCAAAATACTTCGAGATCTATTGGAAATGATACAATTTTGAACAATATAGACTTAGATTATACACTCGATGAAAATGCGTCGCGTCATCAGAACATCAGCCTCGAATATGAACCTGGGACTAATGAGCACACGCTTGATGAAGGTAATAAAAGTTATTTCTGAATATTATTTGCAATTTCATCGCATTTTGGACTTCTCTTCAGATATTCAAAAAATTGTACACAAAAACTCATAAATGTATACATTCCGTTAAATTTTTTTTTTTGCAATTTCATTTTTTATTTTTTGCGAGATGCACGACGATTCTATAACAAAGTTTTTCTCAAAGGATTCAATTTTCTACGAAAGAACTCCTGTTCAAATTTTCGGTCTCCAATAGTTCATTTTCGAAAAAACTTTTATGCTGGGAACAATTTGTTTTATTATCTCTACCTCGAAGATTATACAGGCCAACATTTCCATTCATCATTTTGGTAGAGGGTTTAATTACATATAAAAAGTAGTCAAAAATTTTCTAGTAATTTTTTATTAGTCGTTGACTCATCTGCTTTCACGCCTTTATTTCATTTTTTTCCTCAATTGGAGGTAGTCGGTCACTATTTAAATAAGTGTGTTTCAGATTATGATTCTCGTGATTCCGAATATGTTTTGCCTTCACATACATCTGAGTCTGAAGAATCAGGTGAAGATATCGCGAGTGATACTGAGGATATTCACAGTCAGGCAGCGAAAGAAGCATCAAATCTCCCTCCTGAATCGATGTCATCGACACCAAAAACTGTTTATGTGGGAGGAGCTACAGATGTACGCGATATGGCAGACGTATCGACAGCCGCGTTTACAAAGAAATATTTCTGTGCTTTCTGCGGTAAACTCTTCACAAAATTCGCTCGTCACGTTGAAAGCGTCCATAAAGACAAAGATGAAGTCAAGGCAATTTCCAAATTGACACTAGGGAGTAAACAACGTTTAAATTTAATTGCCGCTCTTCGTGCTGATCATGCTTTAATTTTCAATCAAAGTGACTTGGCAAAACAAACTGGAGTTCAAGTTGCGCGTCGACCGAATCGAAAGAGTGACAAAAAACCTTCATGTGACTTTGCAGCATGCCCTGTATGCAAAAAGTTCTTAGTAATATCGAACATACGACATCATCAATGCTCAAATGATAAGCCAGCAAACCGTAGAGGACTTTTAGCTGAAAGCAGAAAAATCATGGGACGCTTGCATAAATCCGCTAATAGACTCGTAAGAACTGCGATATTTCCTTTTTTGAGAGACGACAGTATCACAGCAGAGATTCGATACGATGAACTAGTCATTCTCTATGCCAATACCCTAATCGAGAAATATCCAACAGAAGAAGATCATGCTATGATTCGTCAGAAATTGAGGATGATCGGCCGATTTCTACAGTCAGTCAAAGGTTTCGATGCAAGTATCAAAAATCTTTCTAGTTTGTTGGTACCGAAAAATTACGACTTATGCATCAAAGGAGTCAACGATGTAGCTGGTATTAGTGAAGACTATAGCGTTTTCAAGTCACCCACCACCGCTACAAGCATTGGGTCTCTACTAAAAAAAGTCGGAGCCTTTCTTGAAACATTGTACATAAAAAGGCAAGACGATGAGAAAAAGAAATTGGTCAAAGATTTTTTAAAACTGATCGAAAGAAGTTTTGAAATTATTAATCGTCGAGCAGCCGAGACTCTTACAAAGAGAAAACGACTAAAGAATACCGTCTTACCATCCAAAGATGACATTGAAAAGTTTACGATTTATTTGGAAACAAGACGCAATTTTGCGTTTGAGAAACTGCAAAGAAAATTCTCGTACGAGCACTGGTTACGATTGGGTGAAATGACATTGTTGGCTATTCAGGTTTTTAATCGTCGTCGACAGGGAGAGGCCTCAAAGATCAAGGCAGAAGATTTTCGAGCGTACAAACGTCTAGATGAAAAAACCGATAAAGACATGTACAATTCTCTCTCGGAAAAGTGTAAAACGATTGCACAGACATATGCAAGATTTGAAATTCGAGGAAAGCTCGGGCGCAGTGTAGGAATTTTACTGCGAGACGAGATAGTTCAGAGCATAGAGTTGATTTTAAATTTCCGAGATGTTGCTGGCGTATCAGTCGATAACCCCTATGTTTTTGGGCTTAGAGCATTGAATGACGAACGACACAAGCGCTTAAGTGCATGTGATCTAATGAGAAAATACTCTGAACTATGTGGGGCTCACGTCCCAGATTCGCTACGTGGCACTAAATTGAGGAAACACATCGCCACACTGTGCGCTGATTATAATTTGAGTGATTCTGAATTGACAGATCTAGCAAACTTTTTGGGTCACGCAGAAAAAATACATAAATCTCACTACAGACAACCAGCTGCGAGGGACATTGTAACCGTTTCCCAACTTTTAGAAGCGGCAAGCGGAAAAGGTGCAACCAACGATGTCCTTCCCGAAAATACTGTTTCCGCTTCACGGCATAATGCTGATGAGTCGTTGACTGAAACTTTTATAGATACAAGTGGTGTTTCAACCGGTTTAGATAGTACGATGATGTTCTCCGAAGATTCAGGTATGCGATATTAATCATTTAGTCGGGAGGACATGCGGGGTTCTGTGTGCACTCTGAAATTGTCGAAATATTTGTATTCTATTTGGCAGATTTTTGTTCGAAAATTGGATTTTAAATACCGCATTATTTTTTTCGTGTACGTTGGTCAATTTTAATTCGAAACGGTATTAAACAATTTCGCTCAACACCGCATAGATCCAGAACTATACATTTTTTATTTCCAATATTAGCGTCAAACTGTTCTATCTAACAAATGTGTAGCTCCGAATATATAGGTCGCAGATAAAAAAATGGAAGCAACTTTTTTGTTTTAAATGTACTAAGGTATCTTAACAAAATGAGATGTCGTAAATGACCGCAGACTATGTTTTTCATCAAGTCCCGACAAGTCCATGACTTGTTAAAAATAATCGTATGCAACTATTAACGACGTCTCATATTTCAGTCAAAAAACTTTGGTACATTTAGAGGATAATATATACATTTTTTTGTCACGTTTAATAAAGATATTGAAGTTTGTGAAATAAAGCAGTTTGAGTTCAAGATTGAATTTAAAAAACGTATTGCTCGAGATCTATATAGTGTGAAATGAAATTGTATAATACCCGTTCGGCTTGAAATTGAATAATATATCGAAAAATATTTTTTCAAGTATATAGAGTCATTTTGTTATTGTGTTATTACATTTTATATTATATTGTTATAGTGTATATTATATTGTTAAAGTGTATATTATATTGTTATAGTGTATATTATATTATATTATATTATATTGTATCGTTATACACAATTGCTGGTAATAATCAAAGAACCACATTTAAAAAAGTGACCTGATTTATTCGTGCACATAGAACCTCTTGTAGGGCCCCGATTCTCATTTATTGATAATAATCTAAATTAAATACTATTTGTTAATATTTTAGACGACAGACAAGTGCAGCAAAAAAAAAGTGGACGAAGTAAGTTAAATATAGTACATTACCTGGCAAGAATTTACTTCAACAAACTTTTTTATTACATGCAATAGGGGAAATATTTCTATTACCGAGCCAACTTAGTAACGAATGTCATCTATTATTGTGTAGTTATGGGGTAAACGGGAATAACATATCTTGGAAACTGCGAAATAAGTGCAACTTTCTATAAAAGATACCCCTTGCAGTTTATCAGACATTTCACAAATAGAATTTGAACCGATGAAGACAAACTAAATTCTTTTGATTCTTGATTTATAGGAACCATACCAAATTTGGAAAGTGATGAGGAAAGTAATCTAGAACCAAGTAATTAAACGTTCTTATTTTTTCAACGAATTCATGCCTTGAACCGTTTTTGAGTTTTGTTAACGGAATTTTCCTTTGATAGAGAAAAAACGCCTGTGCAGACGTATAGCTTGGAAAGATAATGAAATAGAGATCATTAATCGACACTTTCATGATTACCTGAAGAATCAAACTTATCCCTCTAAATTGGAAATAGAGGTAGTGATCAACGATAACAAAAAAATTCTCGGAGGAAGACACTACAAACACGTCAAAGCTTGGATGAGCAATCAATACTCACACGAAAAGAAAAAGTAAATTGCGATTCGTCTTCTTTTGCACGTCAACTGATTTAGATTTCCTAAGGAAATGTAACTCATTCAAATTGATCCATTATTTTAACCATTTCTTTTTTTAAAAACATTAGGAAACGTATATTTTCCTTCTAAAGAGAAGCAAAAGGTCATTATAGAAAAAGCTTGGGATACCGCACCGAAATAGTATCAACGCATACTTTTCCAAAGACATTCATAGAAGCAAGCAGGCTTCTAATTGAGCTTTATGGTTGCCTAAGAGTAATTAGTTGAATCAACCAAATATCAGATAATAGTGACTGATGTGCGTGGATTTCGATGCGTCAGCATCTGAAAGAAAATTTAAACTAGTAGAAAAATATATAAAGCAAAAATCATTAAGCTACTATTACAAATACTATACTATACTATACTATTTGTATTAATATACTATTACAAATTCAAAAAAAACATCGAGTTATAGACGCCTCATTAGTTTTAACATTGCAAATGACATGAATAATGACTCTAAAAAAGAATATAGATATAATCTATTTCATAATATTATACGAACACTTTAAGATGTATATTTTTCGATTTTATATTAATTCGATTAATATGTATGTATAATAAATAAAATTTCAACTGATTCAATTGCTTAATTACTCCTGCAATAAAAGGATTGTTAGATGGTCAACGAATCATCGCAAAATTAGTCATGCTGGAATGACTGGAACCGCTCGAAGAATGCCTAAATACTGCAACGATGTGAATAAAATTGCTTCTGCATTTTTTTTTCTATATGTGGAAAAGAACTGTATATTCGGTTGCCTTATTACGCATTCTAAGTTCCTGGAATTATATTGGAAATCACAATTCAACCTCTTGAAATCTCAATAGAGTATCCTCTATTTCGAAAATTTGCATTAATATAGTGTTTCTGCCACTATTAATTTTATTCTCAAGTTTCAATTGATTTAGAAGAAAAACATGGTACTATAGTAATGATGCCTGCAATCAAAAACTTCCGTGATATGGATTTTATAAATTGAGAAACAAGACCTTTAACATCGTCTACCAAATCTGGATCTTTCAGGAATCCGAGAGATAGCTTTCTTTAAAGCTGTGAAACTTTGCCCTAGCATACATATATTTCATATGTACATTGTATAGTAGTATTTACCAATGTGAACCTATGTTAGTCCTAATATAAATCCAGAGATTACGAGAGAAAAATATGAAAGCGTGCCCGGGATTCGAAATCGGGACCGTGAAGGTACTATTTCATGGGCAGTGAGCAGCTTCAGCAGCAGTTCAGTAACTTGTTACCAATATTAATTCAGTAATTTGACGCAGCAGCAGCGCTGCCCATGCATTCGTTGCTTTGCTGTTGGGATCAATAAATTTGAGGCAGCAAAAACTTGCACCGGAAGTTGCTAGTAACATTCAATGATTTCTTAAAACGCTGCTGCTGTTCACTGCCCATGAAATAACACCTTAAGATTGCTAAGCAAATACAGTAAAAACTGCATTACAGCTACATTTATTCTCTCTGATAATAGTGACCTTCGTGACGTGTATTCCAGATCTCCATTGTAGGGAATAACGTATGCACTCTATATGCACTTTTGTTATGTGATTCATCAACTATTCAGATAAATCTCATGCATGAAAGTGATTCAATAAAAGTCAAGCAAAAATATGTAACGTATGTTCCATTTTTATTCCATTCAGCAATCAAGTGCGATTATTAGTCATATTATCCCCGGATGTACCGATTGCCCTCAAGTCAAGTTGCATTAGAAGGATACTGAATTAACATTGAATAACAGATGAACGGACAGAAAATAGAAAAGTAGGAGTTTGGAGACAAGTGGGGGATGAAAGTAACTCCATGAAGGTGCATCTTATTGCCGTTTTTTTACTGGAAAGAAAATAGAGACCACCCGATATCCTCACAAGTACCGAATGGCAGTAAGTAGTGACTTCGATATATACGATTTTATGCCTATCGGTATTTATGAGGACCACCCGATCGATACCACCTGATGTCCTCACAAGTACCAAATGGCAGTAAGTAGTGACTTTGATATATACGATTTTATGCCTATCGGTATTTATGAGGACACTGAAATTACAAGGATCTGTAATTTTAGCCACTGTTATTGTTTAATTAATTATGACATCGAAACCGACGTTTCCTATTTGATGAACACGTGTCTATACTAGTGACCTTCGTGACGGATATATCACACCTATATATTGTGATAATCGTCTGTCCCAATATGCACTTTTGTTAGGTGAGTCATCAACTATCCAGCTGAATCTCATGTACGAAAGTCGATGATTTTTATCCCATTCACTAGTCAAGTGCGATTATTGGTCATAATATCCTCTGATGTATCCATTGCTCTCAAGTCATATGCATTAGAAGGATGCTGAATTAACATTGAATAATTTTTGCGGACAGAAAATAAGAAAGTAGGAGTTTTGAGAAAAGTGGGGGATCAAAGTAACTCCATGAAGTGGCATCTTATTGCCGTTTTTTTTACTGGAAAGAAAATCGAGACCACCCGATGTCCTCACAAGTACCGAATGGCAGTAAGTAGTGACTTTGATATATACGATTTTATGCCTATCGGTATTTATGAGGACACTGAAATTACAAGGATCTGTAATTTTAGCCACTGTTATTGTTTAATTGATTATGACATCGAAACCGACGTTTCCTATTTGATGAACACGTGTCTATACTAGTGACCTTCGTGACGGATATATCACACCTATATATTGTGATAATCGTCTGTTCCCATATGCACTTTTGTTAGGTAAGTCATCAACTATCCAGCTGAATCCCCTAGCGGGTTTGGCGAGCCAAAATTTGACTGGTTATTCTAAACTGGTTACGTCGAAAACTTTCACTCAAATATTGACTGGTAAGTTACTACCAGTCATATTTTGGATGGTAACGGTAAGCGAGAATCAAATAACCATCGAAAATGAAACTGGTAAGTGGGATTAACCAATCTATGCATGAAAAGAGCCTACCAGTCAAAATTTGAGTGAATGTTTTCGACGTAACCACTTTGCAAAATCGCACAACCCGCTAGGGTCTCATGTACGAAAGTCGCTGATTCAACAAAAGTCAAGAAAAATATGTAACGTATGCGCCATTTTCATCCCATTCAGCAGTCAAGTGCGATTATTAGTCATAATATCCCCGGATGTACCGATTGCCCTCAAGTCATATGCATTATAAGGATACTGAATTAACAATGAATAATTTTGGCTGACAGAAAATAGAGAAGTAGGAGTTTGGAGAAAAGTGGAGGATCAAAGTAACTCCATGAAATAGCATCTTATTGCCGTTTTTTTTACTGGAAAGAAAATCGAGACCACCCGATATCCTCACAAGTACCGAATGGCAGTAAGTAGTGACTTCGATATATACGATTTTATGCCTATCGGTATTTATGAGGACCACCCGATCGATACCACCTGATGTCCTCACAAGTACCAAATGGTAATAAGTAGTGACTTTGATATATACGATTTTATGCCTATCGGTATTTATGAGGACACTGAAATTACAAGGATCTGTAATTTTAGCCACTGTTATTGTTTAATTAATTATGACATCGAAACCGACGTTTCCTATTTGATGAACACGTGTCTATACTAGTGACCTTCGAGACGGATATATCACACCTATATATTGTGATAATCGTCTGTCCCAATATGCACTTTTGTTAGGTGAGTCATCAACTATCCAGCTGAATCTCATGTACGAAAGTCGATGATTTTTATCCCATTCACTAGTCAAGTGCGATTATTGGTCATAATATCCTCTGATGTATCCATTGCTCTCAAGTCATATGCATTAGAAGTATGCTGAATTAACATTGAATAATTTTTGCGGACAGAAAATAAGAAAGTAGGAGTTTTGAGAAAAGTGGGGGATCAAAGTAACTCCATGAAGTGGCATCTTATTGCCGTTTTTTTTACTGGAAAGAAAATTGAGACCACCCGATGTCCTCACAAGTACCGAATGGCAGTAAGTAGTGACTTTGATATATACGATTTTATGCCTATCGGTATTTATGAGGACACTGAAATTACAAGGATCTGTAATTTTAGCCACTGTTATTGTTTAATTAATTATGACATCGAAACCGACGTTTCCTATTTAATGAACACGTGTCTATACTAGTGACCTTCGTGACGGATATATCACACCTATATATTGTGATAATCGTCTGTTCCCATATGCACTTTTGTTAGGTAAGTCATCAACTATCCAGCAGAATCTCATGTACGAAAGTCGCTGATTCAACAAAAGGCAAGAAAAATATGTAACGTATGCGCCATTTTCATCCCATTCAGCAGTCAAGTGCGATTATTAGTCATAATATCCCCGGATGTACCGATTGCCCTCAAGTCATATGCATTATAAGGATGCTGAATTAACAATGAATAATTTTGGCTGACAGAAAATAGAGAAGTAGGAGTTTGGAGAAAAGTGGGGGATCAAAGTAACTCCATGAAGTGGCATCTTATTGCCGTTTTTTTTACTGGAAAGAAAATCGAGACCACCCGATGTCCTCACAAATACCGAATGGCAGTAAGTAGTGACTTCGATATATACGATTTTATGCCTATCGGTATTTATGAGGACCACCCGATCGATACCACCTGATGTCCTCACAAGTACCGAATGGCAGTAAGTAGTGACTTTCATATATACGATTTTATGCCTATCGGTATTTATGAGGACACTGAAATTACAATAGTTGGTTAATAAATTAAAAGATTTTATAATTAAATATATACAGAGGGCTATATTCATACTGGACTCATTTGAATGCCTCGTAAAACTATAAAGAGGATTATCGGGATATGGAAAAGTCCCCGGTGTCCTCACAAGTACCAAATAGCATCAACTTCAGACGAGTAAACCTTATATTGTACATTCCAGATGTATTTTCTGAAAATGTCTATTGTCTACTATATTAAATATACAGATTATCACACAGCCAACATTATTTTGCTATTGAGACCGATGGAACATGTCATAGATTAGAGTTAAATACTAATGTAAATGCGTGTCCCCACAAGTACCACTAGACAAGTGAAAATGGATGTAAAATGGTGTTTATAGGGACCGTCCTCATAAACACCCTTTTGCATAAATTTGGGACTTGGTGTATATGATAGAACCAGATATCAGATTTGAAAAATTTTATTAGAGTTGTTCTTTCATGGATCGTACTAGCTTATGTACACTGAAAAAAATCATTTTTTTTTGTGTCCCCATAAGTACCCTTTTACAAACATATATATATACACTAAATATATATATTTAATAAGTAAATCAATAATTTAAAAGGAACAAACCATTTAAACGGAAGTTCGATATAAGAGCTAAACAATAATATCATACAGATAATCAGCGTTAAAATAGGATAGAATAAGAAAAAAAACGATTCATATTATAGATGGTAAAGATGACTCGAAGCTCGGGTCGCACCCGAAACGATGCCGTCTTTCCCGTCTCTCTCTGTGTTAACACTATAAGACGAGGAGTGTTCCCTCGCAACAATACATATTTATAGAACACCTACTTTGTGACCCAGTGTGACTGTAAGCAGCCATTTGATATAGAATCATTTAGACTGATGAACAATTTTGAGCTAAAATTATGATAGGAACTCAGAAGAGAAATGCTTACTTAAAAGGATACAAGAAATAATTGCAAATATGAAAATTTAACATTATAGAAAATTGAAAAGCCAATATATTGTTTTGACTAAACAATTAGGATCATGAGAGGGTATGAAAACCATAGACAGTTTGTTACTATAGTAGTTATATATGCCCATTTACGTCACACATTATTAAGAATTAAAATAAGTTTAACATTATCGAAGAACTATATTCGGTATTAGTCATAAAAGGGACAGCGGAAGCGACTCGGATCTACAGCACAGCGTGGACCGAAACCCTCGACACCTAGCTGCCTGACCGAGGCGCTTTTCTCTCTCTCTCTCTCTCTCTCTCTCTCTCTCTCTCTCTCTCTCTCTCTCTCTCTCTCTCTCTCTCTCTCTCTCTCTTTCTTTCGTTTTCTCTCTCTCTCTCTATCTTTACGCGTGCCACCGAAGCAAGGAATAATCCTTCAACCACTTCGCGACATGTGGTATCGCCTCGCATGCAACTCAAGATAATAATCGAACGACGACGACGTCACAGCTAGAAGGAAAAAAATTGGATCTTCGACAAAGTCCAAAGTCCGAGCTCTATTGTAACCCCCTCCGCATAGAAAATTAAGCCCTCCAGGACCTATATAAGGACGGGAAAATGCCCGAAACAGACAATATCAGTAAATTTTTCCCCAAGTGAAAGTAACCTGCCACTTCCCTTCCCACCTAAAATCCCTTCCTCCGCGGGGTAATTTATCAATTTAGTTTATCGAGACGAGTGACGGGTTAACGCGAATAATCAACGAGCATTCTCAGCCCTGTCCCGAGTAATTTTCCGAAAGGTTAGACTCAAAAGGGGGCTTGCGTCTTCGATGTTTCTTGTCAGGTGTGGTAAAGGGAGAATTCATTCTCCTTGACCAGAGTACGGAAAACTCACGCCGAAACGCCTCACACGTCTTAAATTTGTCGGTTTTTGTAAAAACACCGCGCGGATTTGACGTAACACGACATAAGATGCAGGATTACGATACAAAATTGTCCATACACATCCGACGTATTACTCTGTAGTTGCTTGAGGCCGTGTCGATAGAACTTGCAGTTTCTTCGTAGCCATGCGGGATGCTGCGGTATAATCGGTAGTAGCCCGTAGCTATCAAAGTACATTCCGTTTCCAAGATGGTTAACGTACATGGCGATCCAATGCTCTCAAAGTCCGTCGTAACTATACGTGTTAACTACGAGTCCGGCCGGTAACGACCATACACGAGGAATTCTGTCAGCTGGGTATATTCCAACGGTTGAAAGTGGTAGATTTCTCCTCTTTCTTTTTCACTTCCTCTTCGTCTGCCGACCAAACATGAATGTATGATTCTCCTTCAAACGGGTGCTCGCGAAGCCAATTTTTTATTTGGAAACCCTGGCACACTGCACAATCCGAAGTCGCTGTATCGTTTATCATAGCGTGTCTGAAGCAGAACCACGCGATGCATTCTTTGGCAGTCGAACGGAAAATGTTGTAAGTTTGTACGATGTCGCGAATGGGGAGCGGATACGCTATGTGGATGTGTGCTCGCTCTATCCATAGGTGTGTAAGAATGGAAAATAACCCGTTGGACATCCGAAATTGTACGTAGGTGACCGGTGTCGAACTCGTAGGACTTGAAAACGATCCAAGTGTCGTCGAGGGTTTTGTGAAGTGCACCGTAGTAGCACCATGCGATTTCTATATGCCAGTACTGCCTGTTCGCATGCATGGGAAACTACTGCTCCCCCTGTGTAGAACGTGCTGTACAGACATGGACACATCCGAGGACTGCACACACGATGACACGACTGAGCGAACGTTTGACGGCACATGGGTCGTGGACGAGCCGAGAAAAGCTGTGTCGCTCGGATATAAGGTAACGTGTATCGATGAAATTTTGCAATACGTTGTTACGCAGTATGACTCGACAACGCGATATGGCGGTCATTTTGCCGAGTACATCGATACATTCCTAAAAATAAAACAGGAAGCGAGTGGACCGCCAGCAGAGTGTAACGATGACGAGGAAGCAATAGAGCGTTTCATACCGTTGTACGAGGAGTCTGCGGGTGTATATCTCGAGCGAAGTGCTTTGCAGTCAAATCCGGGTTTACGTTCGCTCGCAAAATTGGGGCTTAATTCATTCTGGGGAAAGTTTGGTCAACGCGAGAATCTCACGAAAACCGTTGTCGTTTTCACGTGCTCGGAGCTAATGAATTTACTAACAAGTCCGGAGATTGAGGTGACGGGAATGCTATCGGTTAATCACAAGATCATGTATGTGAACTTTGTAAGCAACCGCGATGCTATCCAACCATCCCCGACAACAAACGCTATGATTGCAGCATATAACTTCATGCGTTTCGGGAGGACCAAAATTTTAGGCATACCTTGTTCGTGAACCCGACGATACGATTATTAAAAAATGTAAAGTAAAGAGTATCTCGCTAAACTTTGCAAATATCCGTCACGTAAATTGTGACGCATTACGATCCTGCATGACAGGAGTTAGAAGCGTACCTATTATTTTTAAATTCGACGCTATTCGACGCACGGAATTACATCAGGTAGTAACGTGTAAAGAAACGAAACATGCGAACCTGTTAACACGAAGCAAAAGCGACAGGGGAAGTACTCTACTGTACCATATGGCTATTATGAAATACGCTAATTAGTATAACGCAAAAAGTACATAGTTTTATTTGTGAATTCCCAGTATTTTAAAATAATCTTTTTGTCTTCAATTCCATGTATCGTATTTACTTTGTACAATACGTTAAAAAAAAAAGAAATATTGATTTATTATGTATAAAACCGTTGTCTGCTCGTTTTTTTTGTGCTGCTATTCGTAGCAGTAGCTGCTATTTCTCTACCGTTCCCTTTTGTTCTGAATTTCTCATCGTTGATTCCTTCTATCCCGTCTTTCTTATCGAGTGTTTCCTTTTGTTCTGACTTTCTCGTGTTACCTCTTCGGAGGCACGTTACAAGTCTTCGAGGATTAGCCGCTGTTACGTCCTGGATTTGAAGGAACGCAATTAATTCTCCATTTTGAGACAGAATGCGCTGCCTCGGGATTGGAGGACGGATGGTGAGGGGCGATTTTTATATAAATAATTAATAAGCACAGGATAAACACCATATGTATAGTACATAGCACGTAACTACAGTTATTAGAATGGTATATTAAGCAGTATTAAAACACATTGCAGAGCACTACAAATGAATTAACTAAATACGTATAAAGTCATTAACTGTTTGAATTATTCTGAAGCTATAAATGATAAGTACGGGCCCGTGTTGTTACGAGAACCGTGTTATTACGAAGGTATATTGATTGGATTAAATAGTCAGTATTCACTTTTGGGATAACTAAAGTCACTAATGTATTAGAATAAAATGTTATATTATAATGTTTATCGGAACGCGCACAATATTATTGGTTGCGCAAACAATGCTACGACCTATTGGGTATTCATAAATGTTAAAATACCGTGTTGTTACGAGGACCGACCATCGTGGTCGGCCCCCGGAGATGAACTGACTAATTGGTGTAGTGCTGAAAGTAGTGCGACATGAACAATAAAGGATTTGCGGGGCGCAGCGCGTCTTGCCGATGCGCCGCGTCCCGTTGGTCAGCGTGCGAACGCTGACGTTAGCAAAAGGCATCGCAACGCGTCTCGCTGGTCAACGTGGGAACGCTGACCTACGCAAAAATGAGTTAAATATGTATAAATCATATATGGAAGAAAATTTTAAAATTATACATGTATCGGAAGACCTAGGACGTAACAGCCGCCAAAAGGGAAATTGGAGTGGTAAAAGGAAGACCATCGTCGAGCACTGTGTTGGATTTCTCAAGTTGCTTTTTGTGCCTGCCTTGGTCTACACGAGTCATGGAATATGCCAGAAAGATGGTGCTTATTCCTCGTGATAACATACATTGTCTAGCGGGTCTCGCCACTACTGCTACTACTACTACTACTACAGACCCATCGCCCTTCGTACAGACTACCAGTACGCCATTATCGCGCCTCGATTCGGAGCTAAGTGCAAGAGTACAAGAGCAAGAAAGAGAAATGGACTGCGTACCAGCAGGTTCTACAGCGTTATCACTTGGTCGAGTATGATAATACATTACCGAATTATTCGTCAAAACGAAAAATATCAATACTCAATAGCCACGAGAATAAAATCGACGACGTTTTAATGAACAAAATTAAATCTCGACTCAATAACACACTTATTATCGATAGCGTACCAAAAAAATGTAAATCGTAACGGTGTTGTTTCCATAGACGGTAGAAGAACTTCAAATTCCAATATCGTTGATCTAGTTAACGATGTTATGCGAGCTAAAAACGCGCGAAACCCATCGGTCGATCTCACTTCGCCAAACTCCTGCGAACGATACAGATGCCACGCGAATTTATCGGCAATCCCGAATTAATACACGAGCCTACACCTACATCATCTTCGACACCGCAGCGGCGTCTCATTTTACCACGCGATAGTGATAGTAGCAGCAGCAGCAATAGTAGCAACAACGTGGACTTAACCGCACACTCAAACAGAGATTTAATGCTCTGTAACGGTAATTTTTATCGTTAACAATTATTTTTATTTTCCGTGGGAATTCGGGCTCGAACACAAAACTAATTAATGTTAGACTTCGAAGTGCGTGAGAGTAGGGTTTTATTTACAAAATGAATAATTTTATAACAAGTTATTTTACAGTTTCCGCCTTCTATTATCCAAAATAGTGCATTTTAATTTCAGACTCCGGCGATTATTTTATTATCATTTCGTCTTATTTACGCATCGATTCTCGGTATCCTCGGGAGTTTATTATTCTCCTTGTACAGCTGTATTACCGGACACTCGGTGCACAGATGTACCCACACCACTAGTTCTTTTGCATCGCATTCGCTCCTTTGACAGAGTGTATTAACTCTGTGTACAATTCTTTCTCTTTCACTCTCGTTTCGCTTTCTCTCTTCCTCTCTTCTACTCGTCTAGCCGGGCGATTCCCGTTTATACCACCGATTTGAGATTATTCTTTTTCCTTATATACTACGAGCTTAAACGTATTAATTAATCCTATGCACCTAATTCTACGAATATCGATTTATATCTTAATCTATTGCTCGTTTCCTTTTTACTTCACTGAAACCAATTCTTTATATTATCTATGCATTGAGATTCGGGAATTCCGGCGATTATTTCTACGTTATTTCTTCCTATTCGAGCACAAATTCTCGGTATTCTTGGGCTCGAGCTTCGGTTACGTGTCGATGCCTTGCTATTGACACGTTACTCGCACTCACACCGCCACACGCATTCAGCTCACTCCTTGGACAGAATGTATCAACTCTGTTTACAATTCTTTCTCACTCACTCTCGTTTAACTTTCTCTCTGTCTTACTTCCACTCACGCAACCGGGCAATTCTGTTTCTAGTGCAGATTTTAAATCCACACTATTTTTCTTATTTCCTTCTTAATTCGATGCACTTACTTTTTACGCTTAAACTTATCCCCCTAATCCTATTCACTTGGAGAGTACTCGCTTGATCGTATAAATTAATCCTACGCACCTATACAATTTAACTTATGGACTATCTAAGTTTTTATGATCGGACACTTTCTTCACTACGCTACTGGTTATTTCTGATTAGATTTTTATCTCTTGCCTGTTCTATTTCCTCTTTTTAGACGGGCCTCGGAGTGTCATTCACTCGCTTCACTTCCTGTAGTGCACACTGACTCTACTTTATTTATCTTCTATTGCTTTCTGAATTGCCACTTTTTAATTTATCCTTCTTATTGTACTTTATCTCTGTCCTTCCGGATTTAGAGTTTTACCCCCGAGAGCTGTTCTCTCCCCGCACCGGCCTTTTATAGGCCTCCCCTCGCCTCATTCCCTTCCGCATCGTAATTTTTAAATCTAACGCATTTCCTATCTTCGTGGCTTAGTCGTTGTCCCACTCACCGCCTTCCCCTCGCCACCCAGCAAGGCCAGCTGGTCGCTGACCCGCTGTTTACATCAGCGAGAGAATTTCGATGGTGTGACGTAGCATGGGTTCAATGGCCTAGTGCCCGCCAACCTCGGTTTGCTTGTACCGACTCTGTTGCTCAGGTGTCTTGATACTCCTAAATACATTCGGGCTCTTACAGCCGTTCGAAATAACAATCGATGCCCAAGAGTCTAACTCTATTATATTGCATCGATTATTATTACATTAATTTCTACGCTCATGAGTGTAACCATGTTACAGCTCACGGCGGACAACGACATCATCGAGGGGGCGGAGAGGGAGGAAGAAGAGGACGAACAACTGCAAAATATCGCATAAGTAGAGAGCCAACGACACCCTAGTGAAAATCAATCCCCCACACAGTTAGAAAAGAAAAAGAAAAAGTATCTATTAAACTGGTCGCTAAAATTATGAAAATTCTTCAAAAAATCTATTATGACACCGCTCATCCTGCATCCTATTCTCAAGCAAAAAATTTGGCCCAGGTGGATCGGAGAGTAGCGCGAAAAAATATTTTACCATGGCTCGAGACACAGGATTCATATAACATGGATCGTCTCGTGCGACGACGATTTCCCCGTCATACGTACAACGTGAGTAATATAGACGATGTATGGGAGGCTGATTTAGCTGATCTTCGCTCGATAGCTACGTACAACGATGGGTACATATATCTGCTTGTTGTTATCGACGTGTTGAGCAAATACGCGTAGGTAGAAGCTTTGCGTGACAAAACGAGCGCAAACGTGGCCCGCGATCTCACACGCATACTCGCACGCAGTAACACTCGTCGCCCGTAGCAATTGCAAACTGATCGAGGCAAAGATTTTATCGGCACTCCATTTCAGCGAATTCTCAAAAAAAAAGAATATCGAAAAATAGCTCTATAGCCCGAGAAAATTTAGCATGGCGTTACGAACGTAACGCGAGAAAAAATAAAAAGCCTAAATACAGTGTCGGTGACTTGGTACATATCAGTAAAGCAGCATTCGTGAAAGGATATGAGCGTGGTTGGAGTAACGAGCTATTCAAGCTTCAACAAATATCAGTGAACCGAGAACCATTCGTGTATATTTTACACGATCTGAATAACGAGACTATCCACGGTATTTTCTATGGGGCCGAATTATCGCGAGTACGAGTGACTTCGCCATCTGAGAAGACAAAAGAGAAGAAGAGGAAGTACGCTCGGAATCACCGTCCCTGATAAATATGAGCTCCAAGGATAGCTCTTTCTTTGTCGTACTACCGAGCAACAGTAGTATGCAGTATTTGCCGGATAGTACGACGACGAAATTTATTACAAAACTACCGCGTCAGATACGTTTGCACGAAGAATGGTCTGTTATTCTTGTGGAAATTGCTTATCTGATGACTCTATTATATGTTTCTACTGTAGGAAATCCAGTAACTTTTGAGGATGGTGATTATGATTTATCGGGTATAAATCTTTTAACACGGAGACGCATAGATAGAGGCCAAGTTCCATCTGGTGTATATCGCTCTATAGACGCTCTTTTGGAAAGTATAAATAAGTTACCTCAGGTGGCCGTTCATCTGCGCTTTAAACCGCTTGCGAGCGGGCAGGTTTGAAGTGGCGCGCGTATGTGACGATCTACGATACCACGGCTTTTGCGTATCGCCTGCTATAGCAAGGCTACTCGGATTCTCGGAAGAGGTCTGTAGGTCTGTAATGATGGAACCGCATTGCGAAAACACAGGGTGGCTTGCATCTCTCACCGGTGCTATACCAGGCAGCATGCTTCTATACACCGATATCTGCGAGAGATATATTACCGGCGATGTACAAACACCCCTCTTACGAGTTGTTCCCATTGATGCTGACGACTGTCAGTATGATTCGATAAAAATAAAATCGTTTTCGGCGCCACGATATATACCTCTCTTGCGCAACAATTTATATACTATCGAGATTGATATGAGAGACGAGTTTGGAAATCCTATACCATTCGAACAGGGAACGTTGACTGTGACACTACATTTCAGAAGGTCCCATGATTGATTACGCCGCTATGGATGATATTGACTGTGTGCAGCACGGATGGGGCCGTCGCAGGTACGGCGGTATTAGCCATGTTTATATCGGAACGCCTAATCAACGAGGACACGGTATTGGCAGCTTTCTCGGGGGCTTGTTTCGTCGAGTGTTACCACTTTTAAAGAAGGGTGCTAAAGCACTAATTTCTTCGCTAACAGATGATTCACCGATTGAATTTGTTATTCCTGGACAGGGTGAGGAATATATCGATCTCACGCATACTATGCTTAGTCTGAGAGTGAAAATAACATCTCCTACGGAGATTGCCGCGGGTGCAGTGCCGAAAGTAAGTACCGGCCTTGTAAACAATCTCTTGTATTCTATGTTTAATCAAGTAGATGTATACCTGAATCAAAAACTAGTTTCACCTCCAAATAATGCCTACGCTTATCGAGCGTACATAGAAACACTTTTGAATTACGGTTCAGCTGCCAAAAATTCGCATCTCACGAGCGTTCTCTGGTACGATGATACCCCTGGAAAAATGGATGATATAACATCGGGAAATACGGGTCTTGTAAAGAGAAAACAATTTTAAAATGTCGGAAAAATTGTAGACTTGCTCGGCCATCTGCATTGCGATTTATTCAATCAGGAGCCGTTCCTGTTAAACGGTGTCAAGATGCGACTATGACTGGTGCGGTATAGAGATTCATTTTGTCTTGTGGGCGACACAAAGAATGGTCAATGCGGCTTAAAGATTCTTGAGGCATCGCTTCTTGTTCGTAGAACAAAAATAGCTCTTGGTGTGCTGCTCTCGCATGCTAGAACTCTGGCAAAATCTACGGCTAAATATCCTTCTACGAGAGTCGAGGTAAAGGCCGTTTCAATACACTCCGGTATTCATGGAGAAACTATCGATAATATTGTGCTAGGTCAATTGCCGAAGCGTAAAATTATCGGTTTTGTCGATAACAAAGCGTTTAACGGCGACTTCAGTATGAATCCATTCAGTTTAAAAAATTACAAGATAAATTATATCTCGTTGTATGTAGACGGTGCTCAAATACCTTTGAAACCCTTACAACCTGATTTCACGAACAATCATCTGTATGTGGATGCTTTTCGAACGTTGTTTTCGAGAACTGGAATACATTTCTTGAACGTTGGTAATTCAATTAATCGCGATAATTATCGCAATGGATTCTGTCTGTTTGCTTTTGATTTGACACCTGAACTTGCGAACAGCAAATCACATCGAAATTTAATAAAGCACGGTAGTGTGAGAATAGAGGTATGATTTGAGGATGCGCTTGCTTCAACGGTAAATTATGTAGTCTACGCGGAATATGATAATGTCCTTGAAATCGATGCCTCTCGGTAGGTAATAGTGGATTTTAACGGATAAGCGAAAAAATGTGCTGATGTCGGAATACAATTGTTTCATGTTAAGAGACGTAGAAGCGTTTTTGTGAGTAACAAATCAATCGAGCTTGAGCATCTGTACAGGTTAGACGTGAAAATAGATATTGTCGTGGATATACAGGGAATGCGTGGTAAAGACTCGGAATTTATTCCGAAAGAAATTGCCGTGGTAGCAGTGGATAGACCGTACTCTGCTCATTGGATCGTCGCAGCATTGTGTCACTTTGCGGAATTACCGAGAGGAAGAAAGAGGTGGGATGGGGATGGGAAGAGAAAGAGAGAGAGAGAGAGAGAGAGAGAGAGAGAGAGAGATTGATATTTATTTAGCTTTCTCACAAGGGAACCTCCAGGTACGTGGAACACCGATTCGGACCAAATTTTTTTTACAGGTAGGTTGCACCCAGGGGTGCAATAGGTGCAAGTAATAGGACCGGCTTCTCAGCCGTTTTCGAGATATCAACTATTAAAAATTTTCGAGCGTCCATATACTCTCTATATACTCTCTGCGTTAAATTATTTTCAACAAGAGCGCGTAGCGTAGTCGGCAACGTCTTCGTTTCGTAAGCGCCGAATCGAATCCCGACACAGAATTTAAAAAAAAATAATTGTTATTATTATTATTTAATCATTTCTACGGCAACTACTATGCGATAATATTAATATTTCCGTAAAGGAATGAATAAATATTTTTTATTGTGGATCATTTTGGTGTTATAAGGAAAAACGAGCAACTTTTAAAATTTATCTATTTTTTGGTTGAAAGGTAGGGAAAGAATTGTGACAAATGAATACACGAGTTTAAAAGAATAACCAATCTTTTTATTAACTTTTCATTGGTTATCGCAACGTTACCCCGCACCCCCTTCACCCAGTGAATAAGGTGCAACAAACATCACGTGACCTACCACAAAACACCCCTCCGGGGCTCATCCACTAAACTATATTAACCGCAAGAGGACAAGCCTTAGGGCTCTTGTTGAAACTACCTTCTACAAGAAGAAATGCTGCCCGACAGCATACCGCAACTCTGATATTAATAAGCATAACAGTTTTGGTACAACCATAGTAAAAATTAGTGTTATTTCGCTCAACTGGTTCCTCCGCATTGCGCTTGGCCATCAGTTGAACGAACGAACTAATTAGAGGTACTCTGTGAGGAGTAAGGTTCCCCTGCACTACGCTTGGCCGCCCCTACTCACAGCGTTAGGGCATTCTCCACCAACGGGTCCCCACGCACGGCGTCGTGGCTGTCCATCTTTTGGAGAGTGAAGAAGCACGTGTGACACGAGGTCAAGGAAGTGACGTCCCGACTAAGTGTACCGCGTGCAAGATTCGTAGGGTGTACCTGCGTGGGTGAGATCACGTCAGGGCCAGCGGCCAACCACCCCCTGGCACATACTGATACCTGAGCAGATTACGGAATTTTAAGAGACCGAGTTGCAAGCCCCTTAATGGTACAACAAGGCAGCTTTAAATAAACGTAAATCAATGCTTCAGTATCAGGAGTACAGGACGAACTAGTTGGTCATCGCTGCGAACCCGGTGTCTCGCGCGAACAGTGAGCTATAGCTAGGGACCAAAACAATAACAAAGACGAGTACGATACGTAGGTAAAATCTTCCCCCCTACCCAATATGATAAATCTCGCGATCCCATACTAAACTCACCGCGGAAACACTCGACGAGGCGGAGCCTTGAGAGGCAAAACTACGCAAATCGGGCACACCTCACATGAAAGCGCCAAAGTAGCATACCATCAGCAAAGAACACCGTCCAATGATTATACAAAGGCCGACCTGTATATCTTATGAAAATACCACGGGACGCCCCGTATGAGGACAAGTGCAGGCAGGATACCAGAAGATCCACCACCTCGTAATCTTGCGTAAAAAACGCGATAACCCAATTAGAAAAAAATTCAGTGTTAAGCTCCGTATGGGCGATATCTCATCGCCATACGAATAATCGAGTCAACCCCGAAAATACCTGAAAACACTCCGCATACGTAAATTTAAGATAGTCACGTCAAAGCACAACGCGATAACCCGAATAGAAAAAATTGAGTGTTAAGCTCCGTATGGGCGATATCTCATCGCCATACGAATAATCGAGTCAACCCCGAAAATACCGGAAAACATTCCGCATACGTAAATTTAAGATAGTTGCGTCAAAGCATAACGCGATAAACCGAATAGAAAAAATGGAGTGTTAAGCTCCGTATGTGCGATATCTCATCGCCATACGAATAATCGAGTCAAACCCCGAAAATACCGGAAACCATTCCGCATACGTAAATTTAAGACAGTCGCGTAAAATCATAACGCGATAGCCCAAATAGATACAATTGAGTGTTAAGCTCCGTATGGGCGATATCTCATCGCCATACAAATAATCGAGTCAAACCCCAAAAATACCGGAAAACATTCCGCGTACGTAATTTATGAAGAGATGATAGCGTATGAACAAGACGATTGGGTGTTAAAATCTGAGCGCACGTCGCACAAATCACGAAATTAAATTTCGGTCGGAAATAGAAATGCGTACAAAGATGTAACACCGCAACCTAGTCATTCGATACCACTTCCACCTATCGAAGCCAACCCTTCCTATATCCTCACGAGAAGTACAAACCAATCAGCACCTAACGCACCAACAAATTAAAGAATAACCCCTCCAAACTCATAGACCAACGATGAAAGGGTAACAAATCGCACGTCCATGGACATGTGCGAATCAATAAACCCAAACGGGTTTATTGTCTCTGAACAAAACAAAAACAAAAAAGAAAACAAAGTAAAATCAATCACACACTCTTATAAAACAATAGACTCAACTCCTTCCATACAGCCCAGAGCACGAATCTGTTTCGAGCTACCAAATCCTCTCCTAGTGGTCTAGGAGGAACTGCGCTCGAAATAAAATTAAAACTACGCGATTTCACCGCGGCCACTTAGCAGACGCGCATAAACCTCGCTCGAGGAAGGGATAAAATAAAGTGCATCAAGCATTAAAATCGCGAAACGTTTCAATTGTTTACAGTTCACCTTATCGTTTGCAAATACTAAATGTATCAAAGTTTTACTATCGTTCGTAACTCTCGTAGGTTTATCAATATATTGTTTCATACTTAAGTATGACATTTCTGTTGTTAACTTTTTCGCATAAAACGAATCCTTCCTTAAATCTATATTAAAGTCTCCTACCATTAAACATTGTTCTTTCATTTTCAATAATTACATTATATCCTCTCAAAATCGAATGAAGAAGGACGGGGACGTCCGATGCACTCGGTGAGTGGTACACAATAGCGACCACACCTCTGAATACCTTATCTCTCACTTCTATCGCTATACACCAACAGTTAGATATTATCGTTTCCCTTAATATAACTTTATATTTAATATCGTTTCTTATATATAACATGACTCCCCCTGTGTTTCTATTTTCCGAATCACATCTAGCGACACTATATCGTAGTACGTTGACCTCATTATCTTCAATATCTGATGTCAACCTAGTCCCCGATAGCGCCAGTAGGGCCGGGTTCATACTCTTCATAATTTGTTCATGGATTTTATCCTGATGTGCCATCACACTCTGGGCGTTTGTGTATATTATTGCCTCTTTTCGTAATTGCTATCTGTTGGAATTCCAGCCTGTTCTTTTTTTTCGTCTGCTATTGCTCTGATGTACGTTGGACACTCCATACTCAGGGCGTCATGTCCATCATATATCTTCAGGTTGTACGTCTTATTTTTGTACACACAGTTTATACATTTCTATTTTGTTATCGTGCATTCATCAGATTTGTGATTTCCTACACACTTATGACAAGTTTCCTATCGTGTACAGTTTTGGGCAATATGGTAATAACCCCAGCATTTAAAGCATCTTATCACACTGTAATGGTTAAATACCATACATTTTTTCCATCCAATATTTATTTTTCCTCTTCTTAGCATTAATTCATGTGTTTCTTCATCTACCTCGGGTACTACCGAGCCTTCTTCTTTGTCACCTCTTCTAGTTTTAGGTTTTGCAATCCTGTTCTTCACTTTTATGTAAAATCCTTCTTCTTTCCTATCAATATTGTTCTGCTTCTTGATCGTGTCTATTAAGTTCCCATCTTCTTGTTCCATTTCATCTTCATCAATATTTATAATTTTTAGCTTTGGTTTTATCTTCTTTGGTTCCACGATCTCAAAGCCTTTCCCTAGCTTTTCACTCACTGTGTCTCTCAGCTGCTTGATCTCTCTGACACTCTCGCACCCAATTATTACTGATCCTTTACCTCCTTTCCTGAGTTTTGTTATACCTACAGCTAAATTTTTTATATCTACGTTTTCTTTTACTATTTTCTTGGTTGTTTTACTCTACTGTGCTTTCTTCGGTTTAACAAATAGTATATTTTCTTTCTTTCCTTTTACCATCTCAATATAACTTTTTTGTTGACTCCCCACTACTTTCATGTTACCCTCTTGACATTTTTGGTTAATTTCTTCTAGTTCCTGTTTGAAGGTCATCAACTTCTCCCGGATTATTTGCTTTATCATCATTTTGATTTCGTTCTTACATGCAAACTCATTCTTTATTTCTTTCACTGCATTTACCAACCAGTCTATCTTTACATCCATGTTCGATTGCCTGCTGCTGTTGTTGCTGTTGCTGTTTCCTGATGTTGCTGCTTCCCGATGTTGCTGCGGCTGTTCCTATGTATCGTGTTAGTAGTATGTGTACACCTTTGCTCCATCCCACTCCTGTCCCCACTCCTTCCCCCACTACGCGGCTACCCCCACCACCCCACTTTTCCACCGTCGCGCTACCCACTCTGCTTAACCAGTGTCGGTAACGTGGAGATAGTAAAGTGAGGTGGTGTGGGTACTCTGGTGAACAAGAAAGACTAGAGATAAGAGCAGGATGGAGCAAAGGTGTACACATACTTGAAAAAAGGAAAAAATTAGGTACTTACCTCTGTTGTTGTTGACGTCCACCTTCCTTCGACGGCGATTTTAAACTCCTGTCTCTCACTATCTCACTCACACAAACACACACACACACTCGCGGGCGCGTCGACACTTTCATAACCAAGCATCGTCTGCTTCAGGAAGCTCGGGGTTCTCGAAGCCTTCGTCCACGTCGCCGCCATCGTACCCGATGTCTATTTCGGCACTGAGGACTCCGAAAACCCGCTAGCCTCGTAACGAGGATACATTGCGAAAAATACGTTTTTCACTGCGCGATCACGAAGTTGAAGACAGACTGAATGCTCAGGATGCTGCTGGTTGGTATCACGGGGTTTGAAGATAGCAAACCGCCCTCTGAATCATAACTAAGGTGTCCAGCGCTCTGAATGCAGCGACAGCGGTTTTGCACGTGCGTACCGCTTTGCGCTGTGCTCCTCGCGAAGCGCTTGCTCTGCAGTAAAAAACGCAGAATATGATACCGTACCGCGAGGGACTTCGATTATAATTTATATATAATTATAAAATAAGAGGCACAGTAAGACGATGTATTTGTTTTTAATTGATCAATATTTTATTTAAATTACTTTACACATATTTACCGTCGTATGCAACATCCCTGCAAACACGGTAATCTTCGCTCGGAGACTCCTCCGCTGTTAAATTTATTTTTATCACTGTCTGATCGTCGAGAGGCAAAAGCATTGTAATATTCACGCACTAATTTGTCGTTTTTCATTACATTATCGCTAAAGAGATTATTAAATCGCGACATGGTGAAGCCGCACGACATAAGATGTAGGAATACGATGCAAAATTGTCCACACACATCCGACGTATTACTCTGTAGCTGCTTGAGACCATACCGATAGAACTTGCAGTTTCTTCGTAGTCGTGCGAGATGTTGCGGTATAACCGGTGGTAGCCCGTAGCTATCAAAGTACATTCCTTTTCCATGATGGTTAACGTACATGGCGATCCAATGCTCTCCAGGTCCGTCATGGTTATCCGTGTTGACTACGAGTCCGGCAGGTAACGACCATACACGAGGAATTCTGTCAGCCGGGTATACGCCAACGGTTGAAAATGGTAGATACTGCAGACTCTCGTAGATTTGTCTAGTGTTCATGCTGAACACATAGTCAATGATTAAATGATGACCGATACGCTTTGAAAGACGTATATATATGCAAAATTTATTTCACAATATCGTCGATCATGTCACGACTACATGATGAAGATTTCTCCTCTTTCTTATTCTCTTCCTCTTTGTCTGCTGACCAAACATCCATGTATGATTCTCCTTTAAACGGGTGCTCGCGAAGCCAATTTTTTATTTGGAAAGCCTGGCGCATTTCACAATGCGAAGACGCTGTATCGTTTATCATAGCGTGTCTGAAGCATTTTCGCAAAGATTTCGGCATAAATGTGTACGATGGGGCGCCCTCCTCATCCTCCAGGTTGGAAATTTCACGACTCGTGATATCGCAAAGAAGTATAGCCTTCTCGTGACCGCGAGTATAGATACGTCTTGATTTTCGCGAAATTTCACGCAAGTTAGCGTATGCCTGTTTACAGCTCACATCACCCTCGTACCATGACCGTGAAAATATTTCGAGAGAAAATGATTCTGGCTTCTCGAATGCTGTGGTAATTCGGCAAAGAGACATGGCGGTGCGACGATCCAATGAGCAGAGTACGGTCTATCCACTGCTACCACGGCAATTTCTTTCGGAATAAATTCCGAGTCTTTACCACGCATTCCCTGTATATCCACGACGATATCCATTTCACGTCTAATCCGTACGGATGCTCGAGTTCGACTGATTAGTTACTCACAGACACGCTTCTACGTCTCTTAACACGAAAATAATTTTATGCCGACATCAGCACATTTTTCGCTTATCCGGTAAAATCCACCATTACTTGCCGAGAGGCATCAATTTCAAGGACATTATCATACTCCGCGTAGACTACACAATTTATCGTTGAAGCAAGCGCATCCTCAAATCGTACCTCTATTCTCACACTACCGTGCTTTATTAAATTCCAATGTGTATTGCTGTTTGCCGGAAGACCAGGTGTCAAATCAAAAGCAAACAGACAGTATCCATCGCGATAATTATCGCGATCGATCGAATTACCGTCGTTCAAGAAATGTATTCCAGTTCCCGAAAACAACGTTTGAAAAGCATCCACTGTAACGTGGCAGAATACTCGAGCTGCGTCCTCCTCGCTCAACGGCTACCAGCACGATCGCTCAGGGCTGCAGGGGGTGATTTCCGTATTTTATTTATTCTTTATTTTTATTTTTTTTTGTTGTTGTATTTTTTTATATATATATAACGCGTCCGATACGGCCGAGGGATGGAGAGGGAGTACGAGGAAGAGGAGAGGAACTGTAACAACTGGAAACTTCGGACCGATATTCTGTCTTTCTCGAACGGGATATGCCATTTTCCCGACGACGTACCAAATAATACACGGCCTTCTATCCTTAGCCGCCGTCAACACGGGAATCTATATATCTCTGAGAGTCATCTGCTGGGCTACGCAACGTTGGTATTGCCTGTCGCTAATTGATACATCGTCCAGCTGAGGCGCTAGTCACGGTCGTCGTGCGACACAGGTTCCCCCAATTAACCGAGTTTAGCGGGTTAAGTGGGGATCATAGGTTACGGGCACGCGTGCCGGCAGGACCTCGAGGCTTTTTCCCGGTGATCGTCGAGTAAGGAGGACGTAACTCTCTGTGTCATCTTTAGTAGTCCCGTACAACCGTTGGCAACCTTTGGGGATATCAATATCGACCGGTCCGTCTATCCACAATTTGTATTTGATCCTCTCTATAATCTGGACCCGAGGATTCAGGTCGGAAAAGACACTCGAGATTTCCCAGAAGTCGAGGAACAGCACATCAGCGTCGGGTCGGTGAGCTCTCTTCCCTTCTACGGTCTGTCGCTAATATTATTCTATCATTTGATTTGTTCATTCTAAATTTATTCGAGCTTGGTTACCCCTGCGGCTCTGGTACACTGCGTGTAGAGTGTTAAGTTGTATTGGGTATCGCGGCGTTTAATAAGAATAACCGCGAGATCGTATAACGTATAGAAGCCGGGGAAAAGTCACTAGATTAATTAATTGTTTTATGGTTAAATCGTGCGCGCGTTAGGCCGTTATCCCGAAGTGTGATGGTTTGTGTGGGATGGGAACGGGATAGACCGCGTCACGGATTGTAACGAATTAGGGGTTTGGATTGGAATGATTTTGTTTGAGTTGTCTTTCGTTTCGATTTAGAAGGTCGTGCGCGCGTTAGTACGTCGTCCCGTTGTGAAATTGATGTAAGAGGGACTGGCACGTTATAGACCGCGTCGCGCATCATTCAAATCAATTGACGTTTCTCTGTTTTATTTATTTATTTATTTATGGTTTTATTTATTTATTGTTTTATTTATTTATTGTTTTATTCATTTATTTATTATTTATTATTAATTGGTTATTTGTTATATTTTATTCAACCAACGAGGTATTGATCTAGATTATTATTCCCACTTTAATTATTTTGTTATCATTATTATTCTTGGTTATTATTGAGTTACCGACCATTATTGGGTCGTTATTTGACATCTTACGGACCGCAGAAAGACTCGGTGGTTTGACTTTTACACGGCATGCATTATTCGAAATTGTAGTAGCAGGCCGTGGGTCGCTTCGCGTACGTGACCTCTCGACGTCCCGTTGTTTTGGTTTCGGTTTTGTTTGGAAGTATGTGGGATTAGCTCGGGATAGGCCATATCGCAGACTGGGAACAGGGACCACCGAGCATTAGAAATTTATCGAGGAATATTATAGGAAAATAGAAGCAAGCGAGATCGGCTATATGACATATACCGTGTATGGGAGTGAGTGAGAGCGCGGGATAACTGCTACCACCAAATTAACGATTAAAGTTAAGATATCTGACTAGCTTTAGAATATTGTTAAAAGAAAAACGGTTTATCTTACGGGACATTTTATTTAAGTTCAGTAGCGAGGTTTGCCGGAAACTCGCAATTGTTTGTTAAGAAATCAATAAATCGCCCGAGCGGCCTTTGTAAGTCCCGTACCTGCTATTGTTGTTTCAATTATTTACTGCAATTATTTTATTTGTTTATTTATTTTTTATTTAGTGGCCTACCTTCCTGTTTCTCGTTTGGCGTATTTGTTGATCTTATTTTACCATTTGCCCGCGTTCCTTAATTTTAATGACTTATTTTAATTAATGGATTTTATTCGTAGCTTATTCTTGTTTTTATCATATTTGACTAAGAAGTAGCTTGACAGCCCGAACCACCCACTCTGCCTTGAACAGCTGTAGCTGGCCTGGGTCGAGACTGGTCATCCCACTCGGTATTTTCCCTTCCGGCGCGAAAGCGCCTGGCGCCCATCTCGAAAGAGGAAATAAAAAGGAAGGAAAAATAACTTGGACCAGTCATAGGTAACGTGGTGCGTTGAGGCACAAATTTACCGTTACACCACATATACCATAGATGATTTTTCGTGAAATCAGGTTGTAACGGTTTCGAAGGTATTTGAGCACCATCTACATACAACGAGAGATAATTTATCTTGTAATTTTGGAAATTGAATGGATTCATACTGAAGTCGCCGTTAAACGCTTTGTTATCGACAAAACCGATAATTATACGCTTCGGCAATTGACCTAACACGATATTATCGATAGTCTCTCCATGAACACCAGAGTGTATTGAAACGGCTTTTACCTCGTCTCTCGGAAGAGGATATTTAGCCGTAGATTTTGCCAGAGTTCTAGCATGCGAGAGCAGCACACCAGGAGCTATTTTTGTTCTACGAACGACAAGCGATGCCTTGAGAATCTTTAAGCCGCATTGACCATTCTTTGTATCCCCCACAAGACAAAATAAATCTCTAGACCGCACCAACCGTAGTCGCATCTCGACGCCGTTTAATAGGAACCGCTCCTGATTGAATATATGGCAATGCAGATGATCGAGCAAGTCTACAGTTTTTTCGACATTTAAAAATTGTTTTCTCTTCACAAGACCCGTATTTTCCGATGTTATATCATCCATTTTTCCAAGGGTATCGTCGTACCAGGGCATTATTTGGAGGTGAAACTAATGTTTGATTCAGGTATACATCCACCTGATTAAACATAGAATACAAGAGATTGTTTACAGGGCCGGCACTTACTTTCGATGCTCTCACCGCGGCATTTTCAGCAGTAGGAGATATTACTTTCACTCTCAGACTAAGCATAGTATGCGCGAGATCGATATACTCATCACCCTGTCCAGGAATAACAAATTCAATCGGTGAATCATCTGTTAGCGAAGATATTGGTTTGTAATACACCCAATTGGAGCCTTCGATAGTAGTTTGCGTCGGTGGGAGTGAAAATAATTCAAGTTCCGATTCAAAACACTCGCACGAGTGCGCATGCAGAAAAGCCATCTTGTTTCAGCTATCCAAAAATATCTGCAACTGTTCGTTGACGAGTCTTCTTCTTCTTCTTATTAGTCTTATTATTATTCTTCTTCTTCTTTATTACTTTTCTCTTTATTACACTTTTATTTTTACGGGAGATACGTCGTGGTTTACGTTCGTCCGATGAATGAGGAGTTCGTGAAATTTTGCGCTTTTTATAACCAGACCCCCGCATGAGAGTGTAAATTTTTTCAGAGGCTTTGCGTTTGAGATTACTGCCTGATTCTCTCGCTCTCTCGCGAATAGCATCTTTCACAGCTATATTTCTATGGAGGATATCACCGGCTACGTTTACACCAGCGCGCAATGCCTCTTCACCAACTGCTTTAGCGCCCTTCTTCAAAAGTGGTAACACTCGACGAAACAGGCCCCCGAGAAAGCTGCCGATACCGTGTCCTCGTTGATTAGGTGTTCCGATATAAACATGGCTAATACCGCCGTACCCGCGACGGCCCCATCCGTGCTGCACACTGTCAATATCATCCATAGCGATGTAATCAATCGTGGGACCTTTTGAAATGTAGTGTCACAGTCAACGTTCCCTGCTCGAATGGTATAGGATCCCCAAATTCGTCTGTTATATCGATCTCGATAGTGTGTAAATTATTGCGCAAGAGAGGTATATATCGTGGCGTTGAAACCGATTAAATTTTTATCGAACCATACTGACAGTCATCAATATCAATAGGGACAACTCGTAAAAGGGGTGTTTGTACATCGCCTGTAATATTGCTCTCGCAGATATCTGTGTATAGAAACATGCCACCTGGTATAGCACCGGTGAGAGATGCTGGCCTCGACCCTGTGTATTCGCAATGCGGCTCTATCATTACAGACCTACAAGCCTCTTCCGAGAATCCTAAGAGCCTCGCGATAGCGGGTGGTACGCGAAAGTCATGGTATCGTAGATCGTCACATACGCGGGCCACTTCGATCTGCCCGCTCGGAAGGGATTTAAAGCGTAAATGACCGGTTACGTGAGGTAGCTTATTTATACTCTCCAAAAGAGCGTCTATAGAGCGATATACAGCAGGTGGAACTTGGTCTCTATAAGAGCGTCTCCGTGTTAAAAGATTTAAACCCGATAAATCATAATCACCATCCTCAAAAGTTACGAGATTTCCTACAGTAGGAACATGTAAAAGAGTCATCGGATAAGCAATTTCCACAAGAGAAACAGACCATTCTCCGTGCAAACGTGTCTGACGCGGTAGTTTTGTAATAAATTTTGTCGTCGTATTATTCGGAAAATACTGCATACTACTGTTGCTCGGTAGTACGACAAAAAAAGAGCTATCCTTGGAGCTCATATTTATCAGAGACGGTTATTCCGTGCGTTCTTCCTCTTTGTCCTCTTCTTCTTCTCTTTCGTGTTCTCAGATGGCGGAGGTACTCGTACTCGCGATAATTCTGCCTCGTAGAAAATACCGTCGATATAGAGGCGTTTTCGAGGGTTACTTCGCTCGAGGGAATACGCGTTCCGCTGTGTCTAGTGTAATTATAAGCATATAAAAAATGTTGTAAAACATCGATGTAACGCTTATTTCGCGTGTATGTAAAGTAGCGCCACATTCGCTCTTTTATTGTTCGATTAAAGCGTTCGGCAATCGAGGCTTTTATATCAGGGTTACGAGCAGCGCCAAAATTGATATTCTTTTTCTTGAGAATTTGCTGAAATGGAGTGCCGATAAATTCTTTGCATCGATGAGTTTGCAATTGCTGCCGGCGACGATTGTTATTGCGTGCGAGTATGCGTGTGAGACCGCGGGCCACACTTGCACTCGTTTTGTCACGCAAGGCCTCGACCCACGCGTATTTGCTCAACACGTCGATAACAACAAGCAGATATGCGTACCCATCGTTGTACGTGTCTATCGAGCGAATATCAGCTAAATCAGCCTCCCATACATCGTCTATATTACTCACGTTGTACATACGACGGGGAAATCGTCGTCGCACAAGACGATGCATGTTATATGAATCCTGTGTCTCGAGCCATGGTAAAATATTTTTTCGCGCTACTCTTCGATCGACCAGGGCCAAATTTTTTGCTCGAGAATAGGACGCAGGATGAGTGGTGTCATAATAGATTTTTTGAAGAATTTTCATAATTTTAACGATGACCAGTTAAATGGAATCTTTTTCTTTTTTTTTTCTAACGGTGCGCGAGATCGATATGCTACTTGCGCGATGTTTTGCAATTGTTCGTCCTCTTCTTCATCCCCCTACTCCCCCTCGATGATGTCGTTTTCAGCTGTGAGCATTAAATCTCTGTTTGAGTGTGCGGTCTCGGCCTCGTTGTTGTTGCTACTGTTGCTGCTGCTGCTACTGCTACTATCGCTTCTGCGTGGTAAAATAAGATGCCGCTGCGGTGTCGAGGATGATGTAGGTGTAGGCTCGTGTAGTAACTCGGGATTGCCGATAAATTCGCGTGGCATCTGTATCGCTCGCAGGAGTTTGGCAAAGTGAGATCGTCCGATGAGTTTCTCGCGTTTTCTAGCTCGCATAGCATCTTTAACAAGATCAACGATATTGGAATTTGAAATTCTTCTACCGTCTATGGAAACAACACCATTACGATCCCATGTCATTTTTTTATCAACGGCGCTGCGATGCAAATTGCGAAGCAACGATATTGCTTTAGATTTATTTAGATTAAAATTGATAATTTAGATTAAAATTTTTTTGGTACGCTATCGATAATAAGTGTGTCATTGAGTCGAGATTTAACTTTGTTCATTAAAACGTCGTCGGATTTATTCTCGTGACTATCGCGATATACAAAATTTTAAAATATCGCGAATTCAACCCTAAAACTATATACTTTTTTGCGTTATACTAATTAGCGTATTTCACAATTCGCGATATTTAAAAATAATCTTTTTGTCTAATTTCATGTATCATATTTACTGTGTACAATACATTAAAAAAAATATATATTGATTTATTATCTATAAAACCTTTGTCGGCTCGTTCTTTTTGTGCTGCTATTCGTAGCAGTAGCTGCTATCTCTCTACCGTTCCCTTTTGTTCTGACTTTCTCATCGTTGATTCCTTTTGTCCCGTCTTTCTTATCGAGTGTTTCCTTTTGTTCTGACTTTCTCGTGCTACATCCGTGGATATAATATTGCTGTTTAGAATTTGATGATTCGTAAAATTTGCACATAGAGATTAATGCATAGTGAAATAAAAATATTGATTTATTTGTGAGAAATATAAAAACTATCGTTATTTAATTTACATACGGCGTAAACACCAGCTTATACCGAGGGACCGCGCCTCATCAGCTAGTGCAGGCGCGCCGCGTCTTATCAGCTCGTTAAGGCCGCGAAAATAGCTGATGCCGCGGGGGTCGCCGCCGCCACCGCCGCCGCCGCCGCCGCCGCCGCCGTCGCGTTATAAGCTTATTTAAGAGTCAGCTGATTGATTTTGATAGACACTCATCGATATGGATACACGTAGGAAACATCCATGGACAGCTGTGATAAGCGGTCCTACGGGTTGTGGTAAAACATCTTTTGTAAAAAAATTCTTTAAATACATGCGCGAAATGACGAATGTCCCGTTCGAGCGTATACTTTTTTGTTACCCGCAGTGGCAGTCCGGGTATTTAGAATACGGTGATAAAATCGACTTTCACGAGGGTTTACCGCAAGCAGCAGACTACTCGAATGATACAAGACCTAAAATTGTGGTCATTGACGATCTAATGCGCGAGGCATCCAACAATATTGTGGTCGATCTTTTCACCAAGGGTAGCCATCATAAAAATCTTAGTGTCATTTTCATCACGCAAAATCTCTTCCATCAGGGTCACGGGCAACGCGATATCTCCTTAAACGCTAATTATATCGTTGTCTTCAAAAATCCGCGAAATCGCGCGCCAATCCCGCACCTAGCCCGTCAGGTATGTCCCGAGCATCCGCGATTTTTGCAGGAGGTATATTTCGATGCAACGGCTGCACCGCACGGCTATCTATTATTCGACTTGAAACAATCGACGCTTGATAATTGTCGATTTCGCGCCTGTATATTTCCCGATGACCAATACGATTACGTTTACGGGCCTCAAAAAGCAATAAAGTTCGCGATGCGACGCGCGATGTACCAGTAATGCGCTTGAATGGCGTTCAGCGGACCTCTCGATAAAAAGAATATAATTATATTGCAAGCGCTGTGTTATCTGAAGCAAGAGCAACGACGTGCAATTTTGCGCAAAGCAGATGTAGCGCTCGTACGCTGTATATGCGAGAGTGCTCTAAACGTTTTACAGGGAAACGTGAGTCTAAACAACGTGCAAAAGAATCATCTTCGGAGGCACGCGACAATTCTTCGACGGCTGGCCGCCAAAAGGGGAAATTGGAGCGGTAAGAGGAAGATCATCGTCGAGCACTGTGTCGGATTTCTCAAGTTGCTTCTTGTTCCTGTCTTGACCTACACGAGCCATGGAATATGCCAGAAAGATGGTACTTATACCTCATGATAACATACATCGTCTCGCTGGACTCGCCACTACTGCTACTACTACTACTACTACTACTAGTGCAGACCCGTTGCCCTCCGTACAGACTACCGGTACGCCATTATCGCGCCTCTACTCTGAGCTGATTGAAATTCTAAACTCTCACTCGTATAAGAGCGAGAGAGAGAAATGGATAGCGTACCAGCAGGTTTTACAGCGTTATCTTCATATGGTCGAGTACGATAATGCAGTACCGAATATTTCATCAAAACGAAAAATAGCAATACTCGATAGTCACGAGAATAAATACGACGACGTTTTAATGAACAAAGTTAAATCTCGACTCAATGACACACTTATTATCGATAGCGTACCAAAAAAATTTTAATCTAAAGCAATATCGTTGCTTCGCAATTTGCATCGCAGCGTCGTTGATAAAAAAATGACATGGGATCGTAATGGTGTTGTTTCTATAGACGGTAGAAGAATTTCAAATTCCAATATCGTTGATCTTGTTAACGATGCTATGCGAGCTAGAAAACGCGAGAAACCCATCGGACGATCTCACTTTGCCAAACTCCTGCGAGCGACACAGATGCCACGCGAATTTATCGGCAATCCCGAGCTACTACACGAGCCTACACCTACATCATCCTCGACACCGCAGCGGCGTCTTATTTTACCACGCGAAAGCGATAGTAGCAGCAGCAACAGCAGCAACAGTAGCAACAACAACGAGGCTGAGACCGCACACTCAAACAGAGATTTAATGCTCACGGCTGAAAACGACATCATCGAGGGGGAGGAGGGGGATGAAGAAGAGAACGAACAATTCCAAAACATCGCGCAAGTAGAATATCGATCTCGCGCACCGTTAGAAAAGAAAAAGAAAAAAAATCCATCTAACTGGTCATCGTTAAAATTATGAAAATTCTTCAAAAAATCTATTATGACACCACTCATCCTGCGTCCTATTCTCGAGCAAAAAATTTGGCCCTGGTGGATCGAAGAGTAGCGCGAAAAAATATTTTACCATGGCTCGAGACACAGGATTCATATAACATGCATCGTCTTGTGCGACGACGATTTCCCCGTCGTATGTACAACGTGAGTAATATAGACGATGTATGGGAGGCTGATTTAGCTGATATTCGCTCGATAGACACGTACAACGATGGGTACGCATATCTGCTTGTTGTTATCGACGTGTTGAGCAAATACGCGTGGGTCGAGGCCCTGCGTGACAAAACGAGTGCAAGTGTGGCCCGCGGTCTCACACGCATACTCGCACGCAGTAACAATCGTCGCTTGCAGCAATTGCAAACTGATCGAGGCAAAGAATTTATCGGCACTCCGTTTCAGCAAATCCTCAAGAAAAAGAATATCGATTTTCGCGCTGCTCGTAACCCTCATATAAAAGCCTCGATTGCCGAACGCTTTAATCGAACAATAAAAGAGCGAATGTGGCGCTACTTTACATACACGCGAAATAAGCGTTACATCGTTTTTTTACAAAAATTTTCATATGCTTATAATCACACTAGACACAGCGGAACGCGTATTCCCTCGAGCGAAGTAACCCTCGAAAACGCCTCTATAGCCCGAGACAATTTAGCACGGCGTTACGAGCGTAATGCGAAGAAAATTAAAAAGCCTAAATACAGCGTCGGTGACTTGGTACGTATGAGTACTGCTAAAGCAGCTTTCGTGAAAGGATATGAGCGTGGTTGGAGTAACGAGTTATTCAAGATTCAACGAATATCAGTGAATCGAGAACCATTCGTGTATATTTTACACGATCTGAATAACGAGACTATCGACGGTATTTTCTACGAGGCAGAATTATCGCGAGTACGAGTACCTCCGTCATCTGAGAACACGAAAGAGAAGAAGAAGAGGACAAAGAGGAAAAACGCACGGAATCACCGTCTCTGATAAATATGAGCTCCAAGGATAGCTCTTTTTTTGTCGTACTACCGAGCAACAGTAGTATGCAGTATTTTCCGAATAATACGACGACAAAATTTATTACAAAACTACCGCGTCAGACACGTTTGCATGGAGAATGGTCTGTTTCTCTTGTGGAAATTGCTTATCCGATGACTCTTTTACATGTTCCTACTGTAAGAAATCTCGTAACTTTTGAGGATGGTGATTATGATTTATCGGGTTTAAATCTTTTGACACGGAGACTCTCTGATAGAGACCAAGTTCCACCTGGTGTATATCGCTCTATAAACGCTCTTTTGGAGAGTATAAATAAGCTACCTCACGTGGCCGGTCATTTACTCTTTAAATCGCTTCCGAGCGGGCAGATCGAAGTGGCCCGCGTATGCGACGATCTACGATACCATCACTTTCGCGTACCACCCGCTATCGCAAGGCTCTTAGGATTCTCGGAAGAGGCTTGTAGGTCTGTAATGATAGTGCCGCATTGCGAATACACAGGGTCGAGGACAGCATCTCTCACCGGTGCTATACCAGGTAGCATGTTTCTATACACTGATATCTGCGAGAGCTATATTACAGGCGATGTACAAACACCCCTCTTACGAGTTGTCCCTATTGATACTGATGACTGTCAGTATGGTTCGATAAAAATTAAATCGTTTTCAACGCCACGATATATACCTCTCTTGCGCAATAATTTACACTCTATCGAGATCGATATAACAGACGAATTTGGGGATCCTATACCATTCGAGCAGGGAACGTTGACTGTGACACTACATTTCAAAAGGTCCCACGATTGATTACATCGCTATGGATGATATTGACAGTGTGCAGCACGGATGGGGCCGTCGCGGGTACGGCGGTATTAGCCATGTTTATATCGGAACACCTAATCAACGAGGACACGGTATCGGCAGCTTTCTCGGGGGCCTGTTTCGTCGAGTGTTACCACTTTTGAAGAAGGGCGCTAAAGCAGTTGGTAAAGAGGCATTGCGCGCTGGTGTAAACGTAGCCGGTGATATCCACCATAGAAATATAGCTGTGAAAGATGCTATTCGCGAGAGAGCGAGAGAATCAGGCAGTAATCTCAAACGCAAAGCCTCTGAAAAAATTTACACTCTCATGCGGGGGTCTGGTTATAAAAAGCGCAAAATTTAGCGAACTCCTCATTCATCGGACGAACGTAAACCACGACGTATCTCCCGTAAAAATAAAAGTGTAATAAAGAGAAAAGTAATAAAGAAGAAGAAGAAGAATAATAAGAACAATAAGAAGAAGAAGAAGACTCGTCAACGAACAGTTGCAGATATTTTTGGATAGCTGAAACAAGATGGCTTTTCTACATGCGCACTCGTGCGAGTGTTTTGAATCGGAACTTGAATTATTTTCACTCCCACCGACGCAAACTACTATCGAAGGCTCCAATTGGGTGTATTACAAACCAATATCTTCGCTAACAGATGATTCACCGATTGAATTTGTTATTTCTGGACAGGGTGATGAGTATATCGATCTCGCGCATACTATGCTTAGTCTGAGAGTGAAAATAATATCTCCTACTTCGGAAAATGCCGCGGGTACAGCTTCGAAAGTAAGTGCCGGCCCTGTAAACAATCTCTTGTATTCTATGTTTAATCAGGTGGATGTATACCTGAATCAAATATTAGTTTCACCTCCAAATAATGCCCTGGTACGACGATACCCTTTGAAAAATGGATGATATAACATCGGAAAATACGGGTCTTGTGAAGAGAAAAGTATTTTTAAATGTCGAAAAAATTGTAGACTTGCTCGATCATCTGCATTGCGATATATTCAATCAGGAGCGGTTTCTATTAAACGGCGTCGAGATGCGACTACGGTTGGTGCGGTCTAGAGATTCATTTTGTCTTGTGGGGGATACAAAGAATGGTCAATGCGGCTTAAAGGTTCTCAAGGCACCGCTTCTCGTTCGTAGAAAAAAAATAGCTCCTGGTGTGCTGCTCTCGCATGCTAGAACTCTGGCAAAATCTACGGCTAAATATCCTCTTATGAGAGTCGAGGTAAAAGCCGTTTCAATACACTCTGGTGTTCATGGAGAGACTATCGATAATATCGTGTTAGGTCAATTGCCGAAGCGTATAATTATCGGTTTTGTCGATAACAAAGCGTTTAACGGCGACTTCAGTATGAATCCATTCAATTTCCAAAATTACAAGATAAATTATCTCTCGTTGTATGTAGATGGTGCTCAAATACCTTCGAAACCGTTACAACCTGATTTCACGGAAAATCATCTATGGTATATGTGGATGCTTTTCAAACGTTGCTTTCGGGAACTGGAATACATTTCTTGAACGACGGTAATTCGATCGATCGCGATAATTATCGCGATGGATACTGTCTGTTTGCTTTTGATTTGACACCTGGTCTTTCGGCGAACAGCAATACACATTGGAATTTAATAAAGCACGGTAGTGTGAGAATAGAGGTACGATTTGAGGATGCGCTTGCTTCAACGATAAATTGTGTAGTCTACGCGGAGTATGATAATGTCCTTGAAATTGATGCCTCTCGGCAAGTAATGGTGGATTTTACCGGATAAGCGAAAAATGTGCTGATGTCGGTATAAAATTATTTCGTGTTAAGAGACGTAGAAGCGTGTCTGTGAGTAACTAATCAGTCGAACTCGAGCATCTGTACGGATTAGACGTGAAATGGATATCGTCGTGGATATACAGGGAATGCGTGGTAAAGACTCGGAATTTATTCCGAAAGAAATTGCCGTGGTAGCAGTGGATAGACCGTACTCTGCTCATTGGATCGTCGCACCGCTGTGTCACTTTGCCGAATTACCACAGCATTCGAGAAGCCAGAATCATTTTCTCTCGAAATATTTTCACGGTCTGGAATGGTACGAGGGCGATGTGAGCTGTAAACAGGCATACGCTAACTTGCGTGAAATTTCGCGAAAATCAAGACGTATCTATACTCGCGGTCACGAGAAGGCTATACTTCTTTGCGATATCACGAGTCGTGAAATTTCCAACCTGGAGGATGAGGAGGGCGCCCCATCGTACACATTTATGCCGAAACCTTTGCGAAAATGCTTCAGACACGCTATGATACACGATACAGCGTCTTCGCATTGTGCAATGCGCCAGGCTTTCCAAATAAAAAATTGGCTTCGCGAGCACCCGTTTAAAGGAGAATCATACATGGATGTTTGGTCAGCAGACGAAGAGGAAGAGAATAAGAAAGAGGAGAAATCTTCATCATGTAGTCGTGACATGATCGACGATGCTGTGAAATAAATTTTGCATATATATACAGTAGCGGACAAAAGTTTAAGACGATGAATTGCAATTTGGTTCATAAAGGGTGGTTAAATTTTAAGGGCCGATGTTGAATGTGAACCACACCTAAACGTCAAGTTTTTTTCTGCATTTCATTTGACATTTCTCAATTTCAGACTAACTCAATTTGAACCATGGAAACATACACAATCGAGCAACGCGTTAAAGTTATTCAGGCTTATTATGAAAATGGGCGTTCAAATCAAAATGCATATCGTGCACTTCGTGATTTTTTCGGTCAATTTAATCGTCCAAATGTGCGTACAATCGGAAAAATCGTGCAAAAATTTGAGCAAACCGGGTCTGTAGGAGATATTAAAACACCAGTGCATGCTCGTACAGCTCGTACTGCAGAAAATATTGCTGCTGTTCGCGATAGTGTGGCTGAAGAGCCGTCCACCTCAACTCGTCGTCGTGCCCAACAATTGCACCTCTCACGCTCGTCGTTGATGAACATTATGCATAAAGACTTGCATTTACACGCTTATAAGGTGCAATTGACTCAAGAACTAAAGCCTCTTGACCATTCCAAACGTCGTCAATGGTCAGAATGGTGGCAAGAAATGGCAACAGTGGATGATCAATTTTCGAAGAAAATCATCTTCAGTGATGAGGCACATTTTCACCTCAGTGGATTCGTCAATAAGCAGAATTGCCGCATTTGGGCGAATCATAATCCAAGAGTGATTGTCGAAAAACCAATGCACCCACAAAGAGTGACTGTTTGGTGCGGTTTATGGGCTGGCGGCATCATCGGGCCGTATTTTTTCCAAAATGAGGCCGGTCAGGCAGTTACCGTGAGTGGTGTTCGCTATCGTGAGATGATAACGAACTTTTTATGGCCCGAATTGGAAGATATGGATATGGGCGATATGTGGTTTCAACAGGACGGTGCCACTTGCCACACAGCTAACGAAACAATGGCTCTTTTGCGCGACAAATTCAATGGCCGTGTTATCTCACGTGGTGGCGATGTCAATTGGCCGCCAAAATCATGTGATTTGACACCGTTGGACTTCTTTCTTTGGGGTTATTTGAAAGAAAAGGTGTACGTCGATAAGCCAGCAACAATTCAACAGCTAAAGGATGAGATAATTCGCACATTAACGGCATAGAACCTCAATTATGCCTAAGCGTCAGCGAAAATTTGGACCATTGGATGGAGGTGTGCCGCCGAGGTCACGGCGGCCATTTGGCCGATATTTTGTTCCATACATAATTGAACCATACCATATTATCATAATAAAAAGAATTGACAATAATTTCCTAAATAATTTGTGTTTTATTCAAAATCAACATCGGCCCTTAAAATTTAACCACCCTTTACATGAGTCTCCAGCGTATTCAAGTACCATAGCAATCGGATGGAACGCTATCCTACGTCGCAAATTTTACTATTCTATATATTCAATTAATTCATTATGTATAGTATTCACGCCAAATACCATAAAATTTACGCGAAATTGCCATACTTTGTAAGGACCCGCACACGTAGTATATAGCTGTCACACGGTGAGATATTCAACAATTACTACCGTGGACACCGTGATACTTTTAACGATAGCTACGAAACAATATTTGCAAAAGAAATCGCTTTGAATGCTGTAAAAAAAGTTTAACTCGATTTCCTATCAAAGTACTCATGTATAAAACACCAATTGAACCCGATATTGACTATATCACGTAGGACTGGATTTGATATTCCGAAACAACTACTATACCTTATAAGGTAACGTGCGACCTATGTAGTGATAGGAATTATTGAAAAACCGACATATATTGTACACCATACCTTCATATAAAGTTTGCAATATGCATGGCATAAATCTGGCTGTGTATAACAATATCCATTATGAACTTATTGGAAATAAGCAATTCCTCACATTGTATTAAGCGTAGATTCTGCAAACTAAATTTTTCAACTTCGTGAACAAAATATCGTTTCAATACTAATGGAAACCACGATGTGCAAACTAAAATTTTTATCGTTAACATTAATTTTTATCTTTATTCAGATTAATTAATTAATCAATATGTGGTCATATGTTTCTTTAGAGTGATAAATCTTAAGCGACAATGTTATTGAACAAATTTCTATGATGGAATATTTTTGGCAGTTCGCAACCCGGTTAGAGTCAGCGCCGCCTGGATCCCTGTGTTATCGATCTCAGAAAGATCTCTAACAATCGAATCTTTAATTATTTGTCAGCTCTAATTGCCTCACTCATTCATTAAGAATTAATGAGGCAACCAGACTTGACGATTTTTAAATTCTAAAGAAATCATGAAAAAATATTGCCACAGCCCGGGTTCGAAAATAGAGATCGTGAATTGATGTTGCTAGAGCCGCGGTGGCGTAATTGGTAACGTACCAGGCTAGAATTATGGAGTTCCCGGTTCCTGTCCCAGCAAGAGCGCCGGATTTAAATTTGCCGCCATTTTGTTAATACGAGTTGTACGGTGATTTTTTTTTTTTGACATTTGTCACGTACAGGCCACGCGATTTAAATATATGGAGAAGTATTCAAACCAACAACGTTTAATTATTGTAAAAACACGTTACAAAAATGGTGAAAGTTTTGCGAAAACAGTTCGCCAATTACCGCAAGTTTTTGGTCGCAATAATGCGCCAAATGAATCGACAGTGAGGCGTTTAATTACAAAATTTGAGACCAAATTTACGCTGATGAATCAGAAGATCATTGTTCGTCGTCGTCCTTGTCGGTCGCTCAAAAATATAGCCACAGTAACGGAATCTGTGGCCGAGAATCCAGGAACTTCCATTCGGCATTGTGGTCAACAATTAAACATTTCCAGTAGCACTATGCAACGAATTTTGGTAAAAGATCTGCATTTGCACGCGTACAAGGTTCAATTGGTGCAAGAAATCAAGCCAGGGGACCATGCGCAGCGCCGTGAATGTGTAAGTATTTCTGGTTGTATTTAAATTAATTAATTTACATTAAATTGTGCGACCGCATATCTCTAGTACTCGTATCTCCATTATGATATTGTACTTAATATGCCATAAACCTAGATAATGGTTCATTTCAGTCTTGTTAGAAAAATAATTATATGATTTCTCGATAAAAATCATAACGTAAGGAATATAACGACTAGCAAATGGTTTTCACTACTAAATTTCAGGTAACTACACTTTTCTTACATGTAATTATCTAGACAGTTGCGGGAATGACGAATGGCAATTTTCACCACACCGTATGAAATGTTTTAACATATACATACACGGTGTGGAAAGTTATACACATACATGTATTTATATAAGTACATAGACATGCGTATGGAGATTTTTACAATACTGTGTTAAGAGATGTGTAGATACGAGTATGGCCGTTTTTACCACACTGTGTTGAGACTTTTGTAGATAAGAGCGTGCCAAATTGTACCACATTGTAGATGGTTAAATATGCGTATGGCAATTTTCACCATACTGTATAATTATCGCTATAGCTCCTCCGAGGAGATAAAGGTATTACGGATGAGGACGCTTGTCAAAACACGTTGCACACGCGCATAATTTATTTTCACTCGACAGTATGGTGAAATTCCCCAGAATGCCGAAGTATTTCCAGTTTCGGTGAATGCACTTATTAAACTTTTCTCAAAGTGGTCGGGTCCCTGTTTATTTAAATTCGTTTAAAAACAATTAATTAATTAATTTTTTTTGCAAATTTTGATAATTTGTTTGGAAAATAAAATTTTTTAAAAATGTTTGTTTGTTTGACAAATAAAAAATTATGTGTTCGCTTTGAGATTGGCGAACACAAAATCGAGCCGCGGAGCGTTGAATTTCCTGCAAAACTCTCAGTCGGAACAGCAGAAAGACGAATGCTTCCGCTCATCCTTTGCTGGGCTATTAGAGTTCACAAGATGCATGACTCAACGGTCAATCATACGGTCATCAACTTGGGCTTAAAAGTGTTTGCAAAAGGACAAACTTATGTCGCATTGAGCCACGCAAGATCGCTTGAGGGAATTCGACTAGAAGAGCTCGACTGCTCGGAAGTGCAAGACAAGAGATTCTGCATTTTGCAGGCGTTGGCAGAGATCGAACAATGGCACAAACTTCCTTTTTATCGCAATATGTATTAATTCCAAAGACTGAATAATAAAAACGATTTTCCTTATTTTTTGAAGACAATAAATTCTTCTTGCAGATATATCTTTAGTCATTTCTTCATTTTCAGATCGACACATAAATGCTGATGCACATAAGAGCTGATAATATTAGGTCTGGGAAAAAGTTCGTGGCGTTTTTCCCGATAGATAGAAACCCAGATCGCAGCGGCACCATTAAACGCTCGTTGGAAAGGTGACACTTCGAGCGTTACTTTGAGTGTATAAACATCGAAATTGGTGCAGTGGTTGGAAAGTTGTTTGCGTTTGAAAATGGAGAAAAGTAATGAAAAATTGCGCTATATTTTGCAATATTATTACGACAAAGGAAAGAACGCATTTCGTTATGGTAATTTCGATGTGAAAGATGAGTTACGCTCTGGACGTCCAATTACTGAAAAAGCTGATGAAATTCTTGAAAAAGTCCAGCAAGATAAGCATATCAGCAGTGTCGATATTGGTATGGAGCTAGGCATTGACCACAAAACTGTTTTGAATCATTTACACAAAGCTGGCTACAAAAAGAAGCTCGATGTATGGGTTCGTCATGAGTTGAGCGCGAAAAACATGATAGACCGAATTAACATCTGCGATGCGCTGCTGAAGCGCAATGGAATCGAGCCATTTCTGAAACGTGTCATAACCGGTGATGAAAAATGGATCACGTACGATAATCGGAAGCGTCAAAGATCGTGGACAAGAGATGGTGGGCCGTCACAAGCGTTCGCGAAGCCAGGATTGACGGCGAAACATGTGTTTTTTCTTTTTTCGATCCGATGTGTAATTTCTCGAGATATTCGCAAAAATCAGGTTTCTTGCGATTACAGCACCGTCTATCACGAATCGAAAAAAAATGTTTCAGTAAAAGTTACTTATTTTTCATGGGGAATCCGAATTTACAATAAAAAATGGGGGTTCCCATTTTCGATTTCAAAGTTGCCCCCACCCCCACCCCAGGTGGTGGGGGTGAGGGGTCGACTTTGGTATCATTGGATGACCCTCTTCCAGGCGAACAAATTTTATTCAGAACTTTTTTTGATCCGATGCATAGTTTTTGAAATATTTCAATGTCTTCAGATAAATCGGCTACCCTGTATATAGAGGATTTTTACGAAAAGCTGTGTTCTTAGGGCTTAGTTTTTTCCTTTATAGCAACGGCTTGTTTCAATCTATTCTGAATTCTTTAATAATAATTGTTTAATGCTCCAAGGTCTGTTTGATAATATTCATACCCGACAAAGGGACAGTCTATTAAAAAAATGTGCCGATGATTACCGATTAACCTTGCATGCTTGCGACATCACCGAACGTTGGTATCAATGTTTCAAACCCCTCTAGTACCATAATTAAAACTCTAAGCTGGAATGAAGAATCAGTTTTATTGTCGATTGTTAAAAGTGTAAATTTGTTGGTTAAGTACCGCTAATCTGTTGGCTACAAAGGTGTTAACTAAGGATCCATAAATGTACGAGTACCGAAATAGCAATTATATTAAAAATAACAAAGAATTCTAGATACTCATTACGTGAAAACTGCATGAGTAGATAATTATAGATCTTCTTTTGTCAATTTTATTTTCAATGATTATCCAGTCTTACGGAACAATACGCATCGCACAGTAGATGTAAATATAGCAAAGCCTGATAAACTGAGGACTGCAATACCTATGTCGACAGAGTGAGAGTACCGCGTTATGTTTTACACGTGATCCGGCGAAGGGCACGCCTCGGCCGCCAGGTCACGCGCTCAACCACGATTCACCCTTCTCAACACATGCACGGAATGCTCGTGCACGTTAGTCGGACCGCGCATTGTGTGAAAAAACTTGGTTCGTTATTTATACTTGTCGGTGAGAATGCCGAGTTGTACTGTCGTTCGCCGTTTATAAAACGTCTCATAACGATTCAGTCACTTATATTTGATTGGAGTCATAGAGCAGAGTTGCCTACATTGGACCACTTAAATTTAACTACGTATTACTGAAATCGATTTGCTCAAGGCTTATTTGAAAGCTTCTTTCATGTTATTTTAGACGGGTTAAGGCTAAAAACTTAAAAACAATCCGGGTTCCTAACTCGAGTCCTAATGAGTAAAAATAACTAAATGTTTCTGAAATTAATCGAACGAAACGTCTTTGATACAATTCCAACATCTAATGAGTATGTGTATAGATTTTAATTTATTTTTGCTGTTTTTTATAAGGACTTTTTTATAAGACTTAATTCTATATGATTACGATTGTACTCTAACTAGAGAATAATTATTTGACATGTTTATTATTTTTGTGTGTTATATTATTGAGTGTGTATATACGACGCGTGTGTACGAGACGCGTTAGCTGTCTTATCTTATTTATATGGGTAAAATAAATTTGGCATATGTATTAAAATTATTCGAAAATATATTTTGAAATAGACTTTATTTCCATGGGGGAAACGCCAGTTTCACCTTCCGTTCAATTTACAGAGATCCTATTTGTAGAGTCAATCGTTAATTTCGACCTTCTGATTGAGATTTTTAATTGTCATATTTTTACTACAAATTAATAATCCACATTTTCAGAACAACTGATACTTCTTGTACTGAATTGCATGTAAGTCATCGTATACGTAGTTTTTCTTTAACCAGTAACCGTTTTAAAGATTCCATTTTTTGATGAAATAGTATATTGTGTGATAAGGGCTTAAAGCGAGGTCGGTAATCACATGAGTCCCAATCGCCAATTTCGACCCGCGTCACATACGATACTTTTTGTAACAAGTGCACTCAAAGCAACGTTGCTGTTTCCTTAATGAAAAAATGAGTCGCTAAGGATAAAAATAGATTATTTAAGGAAAAGCGTTGAGATGAGGGTTTTCGGGGTCAAGGGGCGGAGCCTCGGTCAGGGATTAGGTTGGCAAAGCCTTCCCATTGAATAAAAAAGTAAATTTTTATTGAATAAAAAACATAACTGTTATGCCGGTACCGGGTAATTAGATTACTCGGTATTCGGTATAATATTAAAAAGTTATTATTTTTTGGGATCGTTTGCCGATAAGGAGATGGATCTCGAGTTATCGATGAAAACGCGAATTTATATAAATGGAAGCATTTATTATAGGCAACGGTAACTTTCCGTTGTCTATCTAAAAGTTAATAAATGAGTGTACAATAACGTTGTTTCGAGTACTTGACGAGGAACCAACCGTTCTCTGTTGAGTCTAATTTAATTCTGATTTTAGTATAGCAGTTAGCAATTGCGTTTGCTAAAATCCCTTAGTTGGCAGCTTTAGCTTTAGCCAATCGTAGATCGCCTAGCGAGTCGCCTCATGCTGCGTCGGCGTCTACCTTGCATCCTGTCTTGGATGACAGCTATCTTTTAGAATTCCATCTCTAGCTGTGTCAGCTAAGGAATATTCCTGAGAATACGTGAAGAGGAATATTCCGCGACACAACATAACGTATAAACATCAATGCATTTTAAACTCTTTATTTAATCAAATTTTACCATTTTCATATTTCTTAATTACTTTCACTCCCTTCCTCGTTACGTTCCATCGTACATTTCATTTCTTTTTTTTCTCTTTTTATTACCCTAACAAAATCTCGGTGTCAACACAAATGGCTGTTGCTTTAACTGCACTGAAAATAGCTCCTCACCGCTATATAGTTCGCAATGTTGACGCTGTCATCATTTTCGTCCCGCAAAACAGGGACAAAAGAGAACAGCAAATCTACCAAGAGACGAAAGTAAAGCAATTGTGGATGGCGCATGCGCAAATCTAGATTTTCAATACTGCGATGATGAACCACTTTCGTCCCGCAAAACGTTATACAAAGCAAGATTCTTCATGCACGTGTGACAAAAAATATTTACTTCAAATTTTAAATCAGTTTTCTAAAAAATGTCCGTGTACTAATTATCATGCAGATAGTACGAAGTTTTCATTTGGCAATTTGCCATTTTGGATTTTAATTTTTTTGGTTGTATTCGGACTTCAGAATCTGATTAAGTTACACTAAATAGTCCCTAAAATTAACCTCTATGCCAGTAGAAGAGAAGTCGTATTTACTCGGTCATTTTGAAGATAAAAATTTTCGACCAATTTGAGCTATCGCAAAAAGTATTCATGTTCTCTCTTCTGACTCTGTCTAGTAGAAAGGAGACCAAGTCTCTGTACGTGGGCTTGGTAAAAAAGGAAATTATTTACAGATAGGATTTTTTTCGTAACGCTCTTCGAAAAGTGTTATTTATGGAATTCGAACCTAAAATCTGCATGAACTATTGACATCGGAACGACAATTCAGCTACCTATCCACTATTAGGAAGTAGACCAGGTCTCTGCACTTGCTCTAATGCCTGGTAGTAAGTCTCTGTACTTATTGTTAGTCCACTGCCTAGTAGTGGGTAGGTAGCTGAATTGTCGTTCCGGTGTCGATAGTTCATGCAGATTTTAGGTTAGAATTCTACAAATAACACTTTTCGTAGAGCGTTACGAAAAAAATCGTATCTGTAAATAATTTCCTTTTTTCATATCGGTTATACCTTATATTATGTTGGCGCACCCACGATAGGGTTAATGCAACGTTTTAGACATTCTGTAAGAGGTTCTACGGAGGGTGAATTTGGGACTTTTTGAACCTACGTGATCCGTTGTAGACTATGAATGTCTTTTTTCTTCCCTCTTGGGAGTCTGATAGAAGGTTCAGATTTGTATTTAGTTGCAATGCGCCATACCCATCTTTCGGCATGTCATATTCAACGGAGGGTCAGAAATTACGACTAACGCAGTGTCACTGATAAGTTTTAACAGTCCCGATTTTTGACCGACGTATTTACCTTATTATAGATTAGTTACAAACCAATATCAATTTGCTGCATTTAAAAAATATATAATGCGGGCTGGACGCGTTAGAGCGTCGATACTCTTCGACTGCGTCTGTATGAACACTTAACAAGCAGATCATGGACGAACCGTTTTACTTACCTAGAAACAACAGGGCGTGTGCAAGAATGTGATGTGCTCTATAATTATAAGTGAATGTTCCAAAGAAAGCCAAGGCTATCTCATCCTAGTTAAGCAATTGTTCCAATCACGATTTCATTGCGAGAGACGCGTAACTAGGTCCAGTAGTACACACGTGGCTCCACTGATCGACGACAACACAATCCACCGCATAGCTCCGCTATTGTTATACACGCCCTTGCTCATTGACGCGCTCAAACGCGGCATGCTGTGTTCTGCGACACTTTCGCGTGCTTCGCACATTTCTTGGAAGTCTGTTATCTCCTATTATGGTATATTATGAAAATTTGTGAAAACTTAATTGGAAAAATACGCAGAGCCCTGTAAAAATTCATAATATCTCCTAGTATTCTGTATTTTTTATGAGGAATGATCAGAAACTACGTTCTAATTACTTTTATTGATTTGATAAAGTTGAAAAGTGTTGTAGAACGTTGTTATATCTAGTTACAAGCGATAGTTTCGCGTGCCAACGTGTACCTTCTATGAGAAGTTATAACAAATTACGTCGTCCACTTTTCCTTATCTGTCTGAACTATGACATAGAAAGAAATAATTTATCATGCATAGTTGTGATTGGTATGAGAACTTTCAACTATATATTCATCAGTTGCATAAGTATGTAGTCAATTGCATAAAGTTGTAGGAATTATCAATAATTCTTAAAAATGATGAACGGTCAATAATTGATAACAATAAGAAGGAGAGTAGGACACGACAAGGCATACTCCGAGATTTCGGTGAGGAATATGTAGCCAAGAATTCACTCTAATTTAGCACTTTAGTCCAGGATACGAACTCTCTTCAGACGGAAAAAATTCTTGGGAATAGCTAAAATAAACATATGGGAGCGACTCGCTACAGTATATTTAAAAAAATGTATTCACTGTACAATAAAGTATGGGATATATCGCCACAGACAGAGGAGGTTCAATAATCGATTGCTAGAGCGCATAGCATCCCACCTGTACGAAACTCTAGTTAACGAATAATATGAAGGAGAAAAAAATGTTCTTGAAATCTGCACTTTTTGCGTATTTTTACCTGTAAAGGGATTTATTTAAACCTGTGACCTTCGAGTTGCTTACCTAACTAACTATTACTTATCCCAGACGCTAACCACTAAGCTATCTTGTACATGGGAATTCTTAATCGTTGAATATCCTCGTAGACGCATTGCGTCTAGTCGCAAGACAATTTAGTTCATGTGGATCGAAATTTCAACAATAGGTTTATGTTAACTTATAGCAAACGTCAAGAAAAGTATATAACTATTTATTAACCAAACACTAATCAATCTGATTTGCACTTAAATTGTTATCCGTGTACTTTTAAAGTCACTGATTAATAACTCAATGATAAAATACAAAAATTCAAATAGGTGTATGCAACATAGCGAACGTAAATACAAAAAAATAGATCCTTGCACAATGAAACCACTCTATGTTCCACCATTCACAAAGCCACTTCTGAAAGAAAGTATGTTCATCGATTTGGCTTTCTCATAGAGCAAGCGTTGCGAAAGGTAATCAATAATAAGGAAGCAATGTGCAAGGTTCAAACTTATTTAAACATAGTAATTCTAGGTAAGCGACCGTGTAATTTTAACATTTATATAGATATAGCGTCTGTGCCCATACATCCTTGTATGTTTATTGAGTGTGAGTGAATTATAAATGTTTGATAATGTTCCAACAAAAGTATTAAAAAACCTTTAAGATAGACACTAACTGATGCGGCAAGGCACTATGAGATGAATTAACAAGTGCGCAGAGTAAGCGCCTATTGAGACTGAGTACAACATAATAAATAACAATGAATATAGTGCTCTGCACAGTGAAACTGTACTAATTGAATATTACTACGCTGTCGACGGATAGTAGGTCGATGCATTCGCACTTAGTAAGTCGAGTGACAGCTGCGAATGTTAATATTAAGGATCCTGGTGACAAGTATGCTAAATTAAATGCACTCAATATTTAACAAGAAAAAATCAATATTTATTCAATCATTTAACAATATTTAAATTAATAACTTGTGAGTAAAAAGAGTAATATACAATTGATTAGATCTGGCCTGTGTGTTGATGTACTGTTGGTGATTGGGTCTCAGGCCTGTGAGTTGCCTTGGTGATTCCGTGTGGTTGATCCTGATGATAAGGCCTGACTGTAGAGCTCGAAAAATGCCACACGGCAGTCTGATGAGGGTCCTGACGCCGATGATCGGTGCTGAGCAGAATGGCGTCTGTGCAGCCAACGCGCGAACCACGCCGTTGACGTTTATGTGATTGGCTCTGTGGTTCTGATGATCTGCTATGAGTTTCACTAACACTGAGTTTAAACACGGGTGATTTGAGCAAGAATGTAGTACACTACAGAAATGAATCCGCACTAGAGTGATTAGAACAAGAGAATATCTCCGTGAGCTTTACGCGGGAACGTGTATAGCGAGCGACTCGAGTGAGAACAATGGCCACATCCGTCGACCACGCGGCAGAGTATCAAGAAGACGGACGTGCGTCACAGCTTGCTTGTGATTTGCTGTCAGCGATGGAAGGCGAGACTTATGAGTGGTCTTGCCGATGGGGCCACGCTAACAGCGTTGGCCGCTTGAGTGAGCTTCGATCGAGGATGTGAGCAGATGGACAATATGCATGAGTGCGCGGTCGATAAATCGATATAGCATACCTGCGAGCTATACCATATGACGCGAGGCGTTAGATGATTGTGACTGTAGCGTGTGCATGAGTTGAGTGTGTACTTGGTAAGCGTGAAAACTGAACATTCCGCCCGCCATCAGCAACGGTGTTGATGATTAAATGTGATCTGTTCTTCATTCAGTTTGAGCTGGTAGGATGGCGAGCTTGGTGATTGGTCGAACGAGTGTTGTTGTTGCAGTTTTAAGTGACACTACCCTGGTCAGTCCATCCTTTCCTGGATGGAGTTGAGTGACTCTGGCGAGAGGCCATTTTGATGGTGGAGACCTCTCATCAGTGATCAGTACTAATGAACCGACCTTGATGGTGTTCGATGGATGATGCCATTTCGATGTAGAGAGTTGGCGCTGGAGATATTGAGTTGACCATTTGGACCAAAAATATTGAAGCCTTTGTTGTATTAGTTGCCATCGTGATAGTCTAGTAACGTTCAGATCTGTGAGTGATGGCTCTGGTATGGCTGTGAGCGGCTCTCCTATGAGAAAGTGAGCTGGTGTGAGTGCTGAAGTATCTTCAGGGTCTTCTGTGAGTGGTTCCAATGGTCGTGAGTTGAGCGTTGCTTCGATATGGATGAGCAACGTAGTTAATTCCTCGAACGTGAGTGCGATGTCTCCTACTGTTCGGTTCAGGTGATATTTTACTGATTTGACTGCTGCTTCCCATTTTCCTCCCATATGTGGAGCTGCTGGTGGGTTGAACTTCCATGTAGTTCCATCACTGGTGAGTGAGCAATGCAGTGAGAGTGATTCTGTTGTACCTTGAGTGAAGAGTTTGGTGAGTATGGCATCTGCTCCTATGAAGTTTGTGCCGCAATCACTATAGAGAGTGTTGCAGATGCCTCTGCGTCCAGTGAACCGTCTGAATGCAGCGATGAATGAGTCAGTTGAGTAGTCACTCACGGCCTCCAGATGCAAGGCCGAGGTGACGAAGCACACGAAAATGCACAGCCATCCTTTATGTTGTTTGGCGCCTCTACCTTTCCAGGTTTTGATGGTCAGCGGACCAGCGTAGTCCACACCTGAGTAGAAGAATGGTCGTGCTGGGGTGACTCTCTTGGTTGGTAATTGACCCATGAGTTGTTGTGCTCTGACGCCACGTTGTCGAGCACATTTTATGCAGCTGAGTATCTGCGACCGTACAGGAGCTCTACCACCAATAATTCAGTACGATTGCCTTGTGTAGTTCAGGGTGAGTTGCGTGCCTCCATGCATGGTTTTGTGATGTGCATCTGCTATGATGAGTGTGGTGAAGTGAGAATGTCGTGGGAGTATTGCTGGGTGAATTGCCTCAAGTTCCAGTTGTGAGTTGGTCAATCTTCCTCCAACCCGAATGATGCCTTGAGTGTCGATATAGGCAGTCAGGCGATTGAAGGGATGAGCTGTTGGTAGTTGAGCTATGGTGATCAATTTGAGCTCTGTTGAGAAATATGCTGCTTGAGTTGCTTTGATCCAAAATACTCTTGCTCTCTCAATATCTTGTGGCGAGAGAGGGTTAAAGAGCGTTGAGTTTGGCAATTTCTTGATGAGTTGACTTACTCGAAAGCATATTGCGGTTACTCTGAGTAGTCTAGTGAGAGAAGAGTGTCTGTATATCATCTCCCAATGATATACGTCCTGATTTGTTGCCACTGTGAATGCGACCCCCGGTCGCTCCTCCTGATGAGTCTGTGAGTCTTGTTGATAGTGTTGAGTTGGCCATGAACATTGATCGCCTGTGAGCCACTGTGGTCCTGTCCACCACAGGAGGTGCTTCTGGAGCTGGGAGATACTGATGCCCCTTGAAGCACAATCGGCTGGATTGTCTTTGCCAGGAACAAATTTCCATACGCTGTTTGGAGTTAGTTCTTGAATTGCTGACACTCGGTTCCTGACAAAGTCCTTCCACCGTGATGGGTGTGAGTTAATCCAGGTGAGCGTTACTGAGGAATCAGTCCACAGGAACGTTTGAGTGTTGGTGAGTTCCAAGGTTGTTCGCACGTACTTCATGAGCTTTGCTAAGATCAGTGCTGCTGTGAGCTCGAGTCGAGGGATGGAGAGTCGCTTGAGTGGTGTTACTTTTGATTTCGCGCAGATGAGTGTAACCTTGGTTTCTTCTCCTGGAGTTGTTGTTTTGATATAGATAGCAGCCGCCATTGCTATTTGAGATGCGTCGGAGAATCCGTGCAACTCCACAAGTGTTGAGCTTGTGAGTTGAATCCATCGTGGAATTGAGATTTCATCGACTTGAGTGAGCTCTTGTCTGAGCAACGTCCACTTGGTGTGTATCTGATCTGAAACTTGATCGTCCCAGCTGAGTTTCTCCAGCCATAACTCTTGTAATAATGATTTGGCCTTGATGATCAATGGTGAGAGAAACCCGAGTGGATCGTAGAGTTGTGCTGTTTCAGACAAGATGATTCTCTTTGTGAGCTTGGAACTTGAGCATGGAGGCTTTGCGTGGAACTTGAATACGTCTTCACGAGGTATCCATGACAGGCCGAGTAACTTGGTACTGCTATCTTCGAATGAGTGTGAGTTTGATGGTGAGTGGTGGTCGATATGCTCGATGAATTGCTCGGTGTTGCTGTGCCATTTTGCTAGAGGCAACCCGCCCGCCATGCAGAGCTGGGTGACTTGATTTGATATTTCGATGAGTGTGTCAAGCTGATCAGCTCCTCCAAATATGTCATCAACATATCTGCCTTTCATGAGTGGTTCAATTGCGAGCGGAAAGCGATGACCTTCGTCTTCAACTAGTTGAAGTAATGATCTGATTGCTAAGAATGGTGCTGAGCGAGTCCCATACGTCACTGTTGTTAGGTGATATGGCACCATATTGAGTTGGTCATCTCGCCATATGATTCGTTGCAAATCCCAATCGTCCGGGTGGACTTTGATTTGTCTGTACATCTTTGTGATGTCTGTTGAAAAGATGAGTTTGTGCTGTCGGATCCATAAGAGCACGTCTGAGATGCCACGTTGACATTTTGCTCCAACATGCTGGATGTCGTTGAGTGATACTTGCGACGTCGTCGGGCTGGATCCGTTGAAAACAACTCTCAACTTTGTTGTGATTCGATCTTCTTTCAGTACACCATGATGAGGAAGATAATATGGAGGATGAGCGTAAGTTTGTTCTGAGAATTGATCTTCCGAGACCCTCAACCCTCCTGATGCTACAGCATCATGTGCCAAGGTCGTCTCGGTTTCACAATAGTCATGAACAGAGTCGCTCATTTGAGTTGACTGGTGGTAGGATGGTACACGTATCATGTGACCACAATCTTCATACTCTTTCATGAATGAGTTGTATAAGTTGGTGTATGAATCATTTGTTGAGAGTTTCTTCATGAGTCGTTGTAGACATCGCTGAGCAGTGAGTTTTGAGTCTCCTAGACTCGATGGTGATGATTTGAGCGGGATTCGCACGATGTATCGTCCTTCTTCGTCTCGAGTGTGAGTCGTTTGAAAATACTTTTCACACGCTTCTTCGTCTGGGGTGAGCTTGTGATCTATTGTCGATGGTGTTTCTTCTTGAACCCAGAACTGCGTGAGAAGATCTTGAATTTCCTTGTTTGATGATTCTACTGTGATGTGGTATGAGTTGCTTGGTGTTGAATAATTCTCTGGGACTGGACCAAGAATAATCCACCCAAAGATTGTTGATTGTGCAATCGGTAAGAAGTCCGAGTGTTTCTTGATGCCAGGCTGGATGATAAGCCCGTATGAATCAGCCCCGACGATGATATCTACTGGCCGTGGTGTTAAGAAGTCAGGGTCTGCCAATTGCAGTGATGAAATGTGTGGCCACTCCTGTGGTTGCGTGTGTACTGATGGCAATGTACTCGTCAACTTATTGAGTATGTGAGCTGCGATGGTAACACCACGTGATGAATGAATTGATCGTAATGTTAATGTGGTGGTACCTCTGGTTTCTGTTGATCTCGTGTTTCCAATGCCAATGACTGGAATTGATGAGTGTTGACGAGTAAGCCCATGATCGGATACAAGTTGTTCTGAGACGAAGGTGAGTTCTGATCCTGGATCAATGAGTAATCTGACTTGGTGAGTGTCGAAAGATGCGATGAGTAATGCTTGACACGTTGCTAGTAGAACTGCTGTTCTACCGGATGAGTTGATGAGTTGGCAAAATGGCACGTCAATTTCTCATTGACGTGAACTGGTGCTTGGATGAGCTGTGGCAGGTGTAGCTGAGGTGCTTGGTTGATTTGACTTTGGTGTGGTTCTTGTGGAGGATGGCAAATGAATCATCGTGTGGTGTTTGGCACCGCACGTCTTGCAGTTGATGGTTGATTGGCACGAGTGGAGGTTGTGATGACCAAAGCAGTTGAAACACAGTCGGTGTTCAGTCACAACTTTGTGGCGATCTGCAGGTTGTAGCTCTCTGAATTTAGCACAGCTCACTATGTAATGCGAACCACCACAGTGATCGCATGGATACTGATGTGTCCTCGGTTGAGTGGACGCATGGTGAGCCGGTCTAGCTGGCAGAAGTGCAGGTTTTGTTGAGTGTTTTGAGATGTTGCTGGCTCTGTCAGCCGATTGATCAGGGTTGATTGGGATGACTTCTAAAGCTCTCGCTCTGGATTCGATGAATCCCATCAAATCTTCAAACGAGGTTGGCTGCTTGTGCGCACTCCGTTTGTATTCCAATGCTTCACGCATGGATGTATCAAGGCGTTGAGCAACTACGAAAATTAATACATAATTCCACGATTCTGTATCAATTCCGAGAACGTTGAGTGCGTTGATTATTTCCTTCGTTGAGCTAACTAATGTGTTGAGTGCGGCTGCAGATTTTGCCACTGGTCGAGTGTTACTAAGGAGTTTCTCAACATAAGACAGGATGAGTCTTTCCTTGTTGTTGAATCTGTCCTTGATTATTTGCCATGATGAATTGAACGAATCATTGTTGATCGGCACATTGGAGATCAGTTGAGCGGCTGATCCTTTAAGGCTGATCTTTAAATAGTGTAGTTTCTCTACATTACTGATTTGGTCATTGTCGACCACCATTGAGGCAAACAAGTCTCTAAATGCCGGCCATTTTGTAAAATCACCGTCAAATTCCGGCAACGTTATTTTCGGCAATGTTGATCGGTGCTGACTTGGTTGACTCTGTTGATCAGTTCTGCTTGATATGGTCTCTTGAGTTGTTGCGATTGCCTTCTTTCGCAGGATGATTGTGAGTGCCTTGAAGTAACTATCAAAGCCTGATTGGTACACCTTCTCTGTAAAATACGGGTGAGTGAGAAAAGCACGTTTACATGTTTCTCCCATTTGATCATGCTCGTTACAAAAACAGTCCCAAGTGCGATTTAAAAACTCTAACTGGCCGTTGAGTTCTTCGGAAACGCTGCCTGGTGAGTTTTGCAGGTGATCGTGTAGCTGGTTGATCATTGCTATCCTCGCATGCTGTGATGCGACCTTATACTCCATGAGGTTAGCGTGATTGGTGTTTGGTGATGGTGATCTGGTGCGTGGTCTCTGTACCGTGGGTGGTACATTGAGTGTCTCGGTGACGCCTGTTGCTTCATCGATTGCTTCCACATCACCATCATGTGAGTCGCCTTCCTGCGAGGATTTGCTTTGGTTTGACTGCGCTTTCTTATCGTCAGCCATGATTTGAACTAGTTGAGCCTGTTGAATGGTTTACAAACAATGATTAGTGCACTTGGGTGAGTATTTTATTATTATTGAGCATTGTCTTGTATCGATGCATGCTGAGTTGTGCAATCTGTAGTGTATTACATGTGTTGATTGGTGATTTATGTGAGTATCGAGGCATAAAATTTATATACTTGACCAGGATCCGGCTCGAAGGACCAAAAAATGTATGTTTATTGAGTGTGAGTGAATTATAAATGTTTGATAATGTTCCAACAAAAGTATTAAAAAACCTTTAAGATAGACACTAACTGATGCGGCAAGGCACTATGAGATGAATTAACAAGTGCGCAGAGTAAGCGCCTATTGAGACTGAGTACAACATAATAAATAACAATGAATATAGTGCTCTGCACAGTGAAACTGTACTAATTGAATATTACTACGCTGTCGACGGATAGTAGGTCGATGCATTCGCACTTAGTAAGTCGAGTGACAGCTGCGAATGTTAATATTAAGGATCCTGGTGACAAGTATGCTAAATTAAATGCACTCAATATTTAACAAGAAAAAATCAATATTTATTCAATCATTTAACAATATTTAAATTAATAACTTGTGAGTAAAAAGAGTAATATACAATTGATTAGATCTGGCCTGTGTGTTGATGTACTGTTGGTGATTGGGTCTCAGGCCTGTGAGTTGCCTTGGTGATTCCGTGTGGTTGATCCTGATGATAAGGCCTGACTGTAGAGCTCGAAAAATGCCACACGGCAGTCTGATGAGGGTCCTGACGCCGATGATCGGTGCTGAGCAGAATGGCGTCTGTGCAGCCAACGCGCGAACCACGCCGTTGACGTTTATGTGATTGGCTCTGTGGTTCTGATGATCTGCTATGAGTTTCACTAACACTGAGTTTAAACACGGGTGATTTGAGCAAGAATGTAGTACACTACAGAAATGAATCCGCACTAGAGTGATTAGAACAAGAGAATATCTCCGTGAGCTTTACGCGGGAACGTGTATAGCGAGCGACTCGAGTGAGAACAATGGCCACATCCGTCGACCACGCGGCAGAGTATCAAGAAGACGGACGTGCGTCACAGCTTGCTTGTGATTTGCTGTCAGCGATGGAAGGCGAGACTTATGAGTGGTCTTGCCGATGGGGCCACGCTAACAGCGTTGGCCGCTTGAGTGAGCTTCGATCGAGGATGTGAGCAGATGGACAATATGCATGAGTGCGCGGTCGATAAATCGATATAGCATACCTGCGAGCTATACCATATGACGCGAGGCGTTAGATGATTGTGACTGTAGCGTGTGCATGAGTTGAGTGTGTACTTGGTAAGCGTGAAAACTGAACAATCCTACTAGATGTATGTATATTTTTAGCAGAACCAATTCGTTCAACTGATCACAAAACATTGGGTTTTGTCAACTCTGCGCGTAATTCAAAACAAGCCATTCGATTGATTTCACTCTATAACGTCTCATTTTTTACGCAATAACATTCTACACCGGTTAAGCGGAGGACATTTTTTAGAGGAACTCAGATCAGATTTATCGACTAATTTAAATACTGTTAATATCATTTTGGCGTTTAGAGTAACATACCTTTTAAAATTTTGACTTTAAAAAAGATTTGCTCCCCCCAACCGGTGTGGAATGCTGTTTTATAAATTATACCATATCATAGAGCGCAAATCCATCTAGCTGTTTGTTCCAAATCATGTGCGGTTACAAAAAAAGTTCAAAGCTCATTTACGAGGGAACCAGATGACCGAATTGGTTTTGCCATAACAGAAAAATCTTTCAATTTAGTCCTCGATTAACAGTTTTAACAAAATTCATCAGTTTGCTGAATACATCATTTCTCACACAGGAAATCTTAATTTTTTAGCTTACTCGGCCCCCTCTAAACGCAATCTGCAAGATTCTAGTTTGTAACCTTTTTTGCAAAGAAGGTTACGTGAAATTGCAAGAAATTGATGAGACTTGTATACTGTTTGTCTTGATGTGCAAGAAATTGATGAGACTTGTAATATTGATTGTCTTGATAGTCCTTTTAAGGGGTTACATCGGTTTGGAAATTTCAAAAAATGAATTTTAAAAAAATTTTATTTAATCGTACAATATGTCTAGAATATTCTCCCAAATTTTTAAGTTAATCGGATTAAAACTCTAGGAGAGAGTTGTCAAACTTAGCCGAAATACTACCTTGATCAAAAAGTTTTAGGACCGACCACCGTGCGGCGCTGTCAGTCACCTGGTAGGAATTTGTTTTTTGTTAGGTTACCACATCTGTCATTGACACTTCCCTCCAAATTCAGCGTCATAGCTTGACATTTGTAAAAGTTACGCTGTACTAAGTACAGGGTGTCCGCCGGGAAGGTATACTACTTTGTTTGTTTATAATTTTTGATTAAATGAAAGAGAATGGATCTTATATTGATAAATGTTTTATTTAATGTCGGCAATTATGTATGGAATACAATATCAGATAAATGTCCGCCTCTGTTAGCCTCACAAATGCGAGCCCTTTTGAGCACATTTTTCATTACATTCTCACACATTTCACGCGGTATTTCATTAATTTCATCACGAATATTTTGTTTGAGTTGCTCAAGCGTTTCTGGTTTGTTTGCATAAGCCTTGCTTTTTAGATATCCCCACAAAAAGAAGTCCGGAGCAGTCAAATCAGGCGAGCGTGGAGGCCAATCAACATCACCATTTTTTTAAATAACTTGTTGTGGAAAGAGGTCTCGCAGTAATTCCATTGTAATCCTGGCTGTATGCGATGTGGCACCGTCTTGTTGATACCACATGTTAATCAAGACCAAAGCATGCAGTTGTGGCGTTAAAAAGTTTTCAATCATATCACGATATCGCTCCCCATTTACAGTTACCGTTACGCCGTTTTGATTTTCAAAGAAGTAAGGTCCAATGATTCCTTCTGACCAAATTGCACACCAGACTGTCACTTTTAATGGATGTAAAGGTGACTGATGAATAATTTGAGGGTTTTCCATTGCCCAGAACCGACTATTCTGTTTATTCACATATCCATTTAAATGAAAATGTGCCTCGTCACTCATTATGATTTTTTCATGAAAATCGGGGTTGTCATGGGCGAGCTGTAACATCCTATTGGCATAAGTACGGCGGTGTAAATGGTCTTGTGGAAGAAGCTCTTGTGTCAACTGAATCTTAAATGGAAACAAATGCAAATCCTTGTGCAAAATTGTGGCCAAACTTGTTCTTTGAAGACCAAGCTCCTGAGCACGGCGTCGAATTGAGGTTGATGGATTGTTTTGAACACTTTCTTGAGCAGCAGTAATGTTTTCAGCCGATCTTGCAGTACGTTGTGGCCCATGCTTGGGCCTATCACTTACAGACCCTCTTTCTTCGAAATCATTCACTACACGATAAATAGTGCGTTTTGTTCGCACGTTGTTTCTCCCAAAAATTTCACGTAACTTTCTCATCGTCACAGTAATCGATGATTGATTTTGATAAAATGTTTTAACGATTAAAACACGTTGGTTTATCGAATATTTTTCCATAATAAATTTGCCTCGTGTCTACTTCACGACTGCCAAATATGAACTGTCAAGACTAACGTTTACCAAAATGGCGGCAAAACGAAGTAGTATACCTTCCCGGCGGACACCCTGTACATCTACTTTATGCGTGTTTTCGACTTTTTACAAGTTTAAAAATGGCATCAACTGTGCATCAACGAGTTTGCATTAAATTTTGTGTGAAAAACAGATTTAACGGTCCGCAGACCTTGAAAATGTTGGAGAAGTGTTTCGGCAACGGACTCTTTCGAGATCAAACGTTTTTCGGTGGCACGAACGCTTCAGAAGTGGCCGTGAGTCGGTCGAGGATGACGAACGCAGTGGATGGCCACCGACGTTGAAAACCGATGAAAACATGGATGAAATCAAAGAAATGTTGGACGAAAACCGCAAATTGACCATCACAGAGCTGGCAGAGTTGAACATCGCTTATGGATCCACTCACTACATTTTGGTTAGTGATTTGGGCCTCAGGCGTGGTGCTGCAAAACTGGTTCCGAAAGACCTCAATTTCATGCAAAAAAATGACGGCGTTGAAATCGCGCAAGACATGATTTCCAAGGCCGAGTCCGACCCAGCATTTATCAAACGACTCATCACTAGAGACGAGACGTGGATTTATGAGTATGACACGCAATCCAGACATCAAGCGAGTGAATGGCGTGCACCGATTGAGCCGAGACCGAAAAAACTACGTCGTGTTCAGTCAAAAAAGAAGGCGACGCTCACGGTTTTCATGGATTACAACGGTGTTGTGAATCAAGAATTCTTGCCAGAAAAACAAGCGGTCAACAAAGAATATTATTTGGGCGTTATGAGACGTTAGCGTGAAGCAATTCGCCAAAAAAGACCGGATTTGTGGGAAAACAACTCGTGGATCTTGCACCACGATAACGCACCGTCACACAATGCGATCCTTATCCGTGAGTAAATAAATATGTGTGGTGTAGGCAGCCGTTAATAATGATCCGTAGTTTTGAAATATGCGGCTATGCGTCGGCCATCTCCATGAACTTCAGGAGCAATAAAACTCATATTTAACGTTTCGGTCAAATTTGTAGACCATCTTCAGAAATTATTTTATTGAAGCTGTAAATTTATAAAACAATACGTCAGAAATAGATGTTAACAAAGGTAGTGTATGTTCGATATTATGACTTTTATCTCTAGCATGTGAATTGTGCATTTCAAATTAGAACATAACCAAAACTAAAATAAACTAAAACTATTAATAACAATGACGTAAACAAATCTGTGTGTGCTGTTCAATTAATAAGAATTAGTTCTCTGAGTCACTTCAATCTCATTTTAGATGATGTACATTTATTTTCAAACACACAATTATGACAGATAATCATCTGTCATATGTGTCAATAAGTGGTATTTGTCAAATTATTAATATATAAATATGACAAACCCACTAAGCAGTGCATTTTTTTCCACACGCTGCATAGTGGGGCCGATTCCCGAAAAGCTGGTCAAAAGTCGAAAACGTAGTTCATTCTGTTTGAAATATAGTATATAAGGGTTTTTGGGGTCGCTGATTACGAATCTGAAGTCAAAATTGTAAAAAAACAAAATGGCGGGTTCAAAATGGCGATAGTAAACCGAAAGTACTCGGTTATAATACGGAATGTTTATCGAATTTGTATGAAACTTGGTTTCTCTAAGTTTTCGAGGTCGCTGAATACGAATCCGGTATGAAAAAAACAAAATTCAAAATGGCGGATCCAATATGGCGGACGCAATTTTTGTAATCGGCCGGATTCGCTTGAAACTTGTTATTTGGGGGTTTTCGAAGTCGCTGAATACGAATCCGGTGTGAAAAAAACAACATTCAAAATGGCGGATCCAATATGGCGGACGCAATTTTCGTAATCGGCCGGATTCGCTTGAAAGTTGTTATTTGGGGGTTTTCGAGGTCGCTGAATACGAATTCGGTGTAAAACAAACGAAATTGAAAATGGTGGATCCAATATGGCGGACGCAATTTTCGAAATCAACCGGATTTGCTTGAAACTTGTTACTCGAGAGTTTTTGAGGTCGCTGAACATGAATCCGATGTGAAAAAGACAAAATTCAAAATGGCAGATCCAAAATAGCGATTATAAAAATTTATTAACTTTTTATAAATCTGTAAGTAAATTATATATTTGATAAAAAGTAATAAAACATCTACTTTTACATCTATAATTGTATTGATTAAAATCACTTATGAAAGACTTATTTTATACTATTTACAAGTTACATTTCCTTTTTTTATTGAAGTGAATGTACTTCAGTTACATGCAAGTAATTTTTTCTTTGAAGCACATATTTCTTAAAATCATTTTCTGAAACAAAATAGATTTTGTGAAATAAAATTATAACGTTCGAACAGTTCATTTATAATTATTTTAGCTTAAGTAAACATTTTTTAAGATTACTGTATAATAATTTAATTTACAGTTTTAAAATAAATGTATTTGGATTACAGAGTAATGATTTTCTTGTTTAAAAGAAATATTTTGTACATATTTCAGATAAGTAATTACATTTTTAATCATTTATAAAAATATTGAAAAATGTATAATTCAAATATATAAGAAAGTGTAATAAGGAACACGATTTTTTAAATACTAACATATTTATTTGAGAAATACAGTACAAAGCTAAATTCAAAAAATAAATTTATATTAACAAGAATATTGTTCTAATATTAACATAAAAATTAGTCTTCATCATCAGTCGAATTGTCTGTATAAAAAACTGAAGTATCTGACGACATCGAAAAAGAAGAGATAGAATCATCAGTAGACGCATAAACAGTTGGTGAAGTAAGCAAAGCAATTGTTTCCGGAAATAAGGATTTTTATTTCTTATGTGGCAATTTCTTTAAGCTTGATATATACGGATCTGATGCCACTAGCAAGCGCAAGAAAAGATCTTCCATCGATTTTGTTCTGCTGCATTTTCGTGGAAAATCTTCACGGTATCTTTTAATATATTTATTACAAGACTCCTGTGCATCTTCAGACATTTGTCCGATTGGCAATAAAGCAGATTGTATTATTTCAGAGCCGTGAATTAAAAGTTTGTGAACAGAACTAGGCATGTAGAACCAGCCGTATTGGATCCGCCATTTTGAATTTTGTTTTTATGACACCGGATTCGTATTCAGCGATCCCAAAAACCCCCGAGTAACAAGTTTCAAGCGAATCCGACCGATTTCAAAAATTGCGTCCGCTATATTGGATCCGCCATTTTGATTTTTGTTTTTTTGACACCGGATTCGTATTCAGCGATCCCAAAAACCCCCGAGTAACAAGTTTCAAGCGAATCCGACCGATTTCGAAAATTGCGTCCGCCATATTGGATCCGCCATTCTGAATTTTGTTTTTTTGACACCGGATTCGTATTCAGCGACCCCAAAAACCTCCGAGTAACAAGTTTCACAAAATTATATTCATTCGAAAAAAACGTGCAACAAGTGGTTAATGTGAATTTGTAATTTTTTATATTCAAATGTGCACTAAAAACAAAGTTGCAGCTAGCTGCAGCTGATTTTTACTAATTTTGTTACATAACAGTACAAACTTTAATTTAAAACTTGTTTCGTTGCGGAACACTGCGGAACTTTTAACTTTTTCCCTGTTTTTCTAAAATGATTGCACATAATTTTCCATTTTTTTCTACTTTAGACATTGTTTAGCTATTAATTTATATGTATCTGTTATAATTTTCGACGCATATGATAATAAACTACTTTCTTCAACCTGAAACCTCCATTTTGCAGAATTAAGAAACACCAATTTTACGATTTTCTACGCATTTTTTAATATGAGCTCGAACGATCGAGCTATTACTTGCGCGAAGGTCTCTTTTGTACTGGCTTATACTTGCCAGGTATACTTCACTAGCCCTTATAAAATGTTCTATTCTTAAACATTACTATCCACCTATGTACTCTGAATCCTATAAAATGAAACTTCATTTTTCGACTTTTGACCAGCTTTTCGGGAATCGGCCCCACTGCGCGCTGGTAGGCAAGTGTCAAGTCTGTTGATGAATGTCAAAAATAAAATCAAAATTTTTCAGAAAATTCCATTTTTAGTAAAAAAAAAAAAAAACTTTAAAAATAAATATAGTCAGTAAGAATTTAATAATAATAACAATAATAATAATAATTTTTTTTTTGAGGGGTGGTGGAAAATCTTCAAAAAGACAGAGAGGAGGGACCGCACTCCTCAAAGTGTGGGCTTTGTACCCACTAAAAACCACCAACCGTTTTTCCAGATGTTGTATTAATATAACGACCCCGGATCCCCTTCCGCATTTCGTCAGGGTCGTTCTGTTTCTTTGCCTTCCAGAACTCTTCACTCTTTCCTGCTTGTTTATGGCCGGGGTCCGGCGCAAGCTGTGATGTTCTGCTCAATTACATTCGCTGATACGCTAATGCCCTAACTGCTTTCACTGTGTCACTTCACTGTGGTTCACTGATCTCTGCGCTATTTTCTCGCACTGCACTGTTCACTCTGTCCACGATTTCCGACTAGTTGTTTTCTGCTCCAGTTATTACTGTGTTGTTTTCTTCTTCCTTTTTTCGGCGTAAAACTGTTTCCGAGAAGATTGCCACCGCATCCCAGTTTTCCACGCTGATCAGCATCGATGCCACTATGTTCTCTGGGGTGATAAGCTCCAGTGACCCCTCCATCCTTTCCCTCTCATCCCTTCACCTGTTACATTCGAAGAAGGTATGATGAGCGTCGTCGCGATCAGAATCCCCGTGGATACATCGCGGACTTTCCACTTTCCCATCTTGTGGAGGTACTCGTATACATATTTGCTAGTATGCAAGAACTTTTATTACTATAGTAAAAATAATATAGTATTGTATTACTACAGTAATCATATAGTAATTTATTACTATAGTCATAATAATAGTAATAAATTACTATACTAATGAAAAAAGACGTTTGATTATTTGATAAAAAAATTTGTCTATATTAACGCACGTATTTAATAAAAAAATGTTTATTACAATTTTTATTACTATAGTAATAAATTACTGAATGAAAATTTGTAAAATTATAGTGAAAAAATAATAATAATAATTGGTCTTCCGGTTAGATATTCATATCGACATTTTTGTTAGAATCATCAACATCGGAAGTTAGCACAGTCACAATCCAAAAACGCAAAAGAGGAAGACCGAAAGCTTAAAAAACAAGTGAAAGGTCATGATAAAAGAAAAAACGAAGATGGAAGAGTATGTAGGGGTTTTTGGTAACGGAGGAAAGGTAATAAGAACGCCGGAGGGAAGAAAGCAGGAGATCGTGGCAGTGGCGGAAGTACACATCAAAGGAGAGGAAAAAAATGCATTGCGGGTTCCAACAAAACGATTTGTAGCACATGTTATGCCGGTACCGCGTAATTGGATTATTCGGTAATTGGTATAATATTAAAAGTTATTATTTTTGGGATCGTTTACCGATAAGGAGATAGATCGCGTGTAAATAGTGTAAACGTGAATTTACGGAAAAATTATAGTATTAGAATATTTATTATAGACAACGGCAACTTTCCGTTATCTATTCAAATGACAATAAAAATAATGTTACAATAATTATTCGTTGTTTCGAGCCTGTTACGAGGAACCAACCTCTCTCGTTCGAATCTACTAATAGAATCTAATATTTCGGGTGAGTCTGACCCGCGATGAACCGTTCAGGTTGATGGTAAACTTTACACAAATGTTACGCCGCTACCGCCTGATTGGATTATTCAGTAATCGATATAATATTAAAAGTTATTACTTTTTGGGATCGTTTGCCGATAAGGAGATTAGTCTCTAGTAAATAATAACTGCATGAATTTACGGAAAAGTAATACTTGGATATTTATTATAGACAACGGCAACTTTCCGTTATTTATTTATGACGATAAAAAGAGTGTTAAAATAATTAACTGTTTTTCGAGTAATTGACGAGGAACCAACCCGTTTGCTTCGAATCTACTTTATAGACTGATTTCGGCAAAGGAGTTATTGACTGCCTTTGGCGAAATCGAAATCGATGAATTTCGCAATGAATGTCGCTTGCAAATTCCTGCAAGTCGTAGCTCGAGCGGCCATTGCTCGCAGCTCGTAGCTTACATTTGCACATTTTTTCTACTTCGGGTAAGTGGCCTCATGCGAAGAAGGAACAATGGCGAAATAATATACTCGATTAATTCGTGCCACAACATCCGTCACCCTTATGAGGAAATTTTTTTTCTTTGGTTGGTTTCCCGTACCTTTTACAAAGTTTTTTTCATTTATCAAAGTTTTGACAATTTCGCTATTTTTTTCTTCATTGTCGTTCTAGATGAACGTATCGCACTCGGTTGAGGGGACGAGTTTCCCATGCCCTGGCCCGCTCGGATCGCAGCCGCTCCTGTGGCTGTTGTCGTCCGAGTGGCTCGGGGTTGATATTTACCTCGGCTGCTATCGGGGTCGTTGCCTCGGTTGTCTTTGTCGGTGTCCCGTTCCATTCGTACCAGTAACATTTAAACAGAAGGAAGCCTACCAAGGCTGTTATTGCTATTGCACCTAGCGAGTAGAGGCTTAGGTTGTGGATGTGCTGTATCCCACCCCCGGTGGTATCGAGGGTTTCCAAACTTTTGTGTGCTCGAGCTCCGAGCTTTCGTAGTTCCTCCGGATTTCGCAGCACGTTTGATAGTGGAACTTCCACCTCGGTCTGTGTCGGAGGTATCTGAGCCTCTATTTCTCTCAATTTTAAGTCGTACGGTGGAAGGTGATCTTTCTGGATGACTTGCGACGTTCGCCCTGTTGTCTTTACGCTGAAATGTAGGGCGGTTACCAAACATACGCCTACCAAAGCCAGTATTCCTGTTTTACTTAAAATGTCATGCTATATGGTTTTTTCGCCGTAAGTGATTCCGCTGGCCTCTAGGGTCGGCGCGACGTAAAACCATCGCCCTGGCTGTTGCATGGGGATGATGAGGGTATGGGTGAGTTGGATAACCCTTTTCGCGCAACTCTCGCCGTTATCCTTTGTAATTTTTACGTATATCAGAACTTTACAGGGAGCGTCGTTCAGAAGCGAGACGGATGGATGTGTGGACGGGCAAACGTACAGCTTATTCAGCGTTTTGCATTTTTGTAGGTCTTCTTTGGTCATTTGCAGATAATTATGACTTACTGCGTCGATTACTACAGGGTTCCCTGTTGTATCCATATAGTGTAACGGTAATTTTTATCGTTTACAATTATTTTTATTTTTCGTGGGAAATTCGGGCTCAGACACAGTACTAATTAATATGAGACTTCGAGGTGTGTGAGAGTAAGGTTTATTAACAACGAGAATAATTTCATAAAATGTCAATTTTCGGTTTCCGGCCACTACTACCCTGTACAGTGCAGTTTAATTTGGTGATTGCGACGATCATTTTCACGATTCTTATTTTATGTTCCGTTTACATCAATTCTCAGTATATCCCGGCTCGCACATCTATTACGCTTCGCAACGTAGGTATTGACCCAGTAACTTCAAATACGCACACACACAGCCACTCGCATCGAACTCGCTCCTTGACAAAATGTATCACCTCTGTTGACAATGCTCTCTCTCTTACACTCGTCTCAATTCTTCGTTGTCCCTGTTCCACTCACATGCTCGTAAAATTTTCGTCTATAGAGCTGGTTTAAAGACCACACGATCTAATTTCATTTTCTTAAATACTACTTGCTTAATTCTATTCACACAATTTCCTATACCTAAATTTATCCACTTAATCCTATTCGTTTTAAGCCTACCTACTTCTAGATCTATATCACTTTAAACCTATCGACTGATTATTTTTCTTCTAATTCATTTATATAACTCTCCTGTCCGACTCTCCTTCCTCAGATACTGTTACCACTGTATTGGTTTCTTTTATTAACTCCGGAACCACGGATTTTCCCGAAAGGTTATTTTACTCGATTCTCGAACTTTTACTTCTTTAAAAATGAACACTCCGTTGTTAATTTCCGAGACTAGTGCAAGAGAAAATTTCAGTTCGGCGGAAACTTGTACCAAGAGAGCATTCCCTGCGGTGCAGGCTGTTTTATAGACTCTCCCCCCAACCTGGTCCCCTCTACGTCATCAGTGGCTTGGATCTTTAAATTTGCCAAATTCTAACGATTATGCGAGCTACGACGATGTCGACCCCCTTGGTCGTGCGCTATAGTGACTGGGAAGCTACTACCCGGCGGTAGGCGTGGTAGTGCGTTGACGAGGTAACGTGTGAGTGTTCTCGGCGGCAGACACGTTGCTCCTGCCTTACCACTATCTATGTCGTTTACCAGCCACACTAATGAGCAACGCCTCGACTGTGATACTTATCGCGTTGAGCGTCTCATCTAAGTGTTAGCGCCTCGTTACGTAGTGCAAGTTGTCGTTGAGCGTGTGATTGTTACGCTGTATCTGGGCCAGCATGGGCTGTATGTGATGCGCGCTTTCATTATATAGGCTGAGGGTGGTTTTTACCACTGGTATTTGGTTTTTCAACCCTTTCTGCAGGGTCTGCTGTGAGGCCTTTATTCTGGCAATCCCTTCGTGGACCTTTTGGGCGTCGGCAGCGTTCATATTTCCTATGATAGCCTTCATGCTTCCAAGGCCGTCGACCATTATAAGCTTGATCGAAAAAGGTTTTTTTGTTTGTCTCAATTATATAGCGTTATTTCCTACTCTGCTTTGTTTATTAAAATTTCCACCTTGTGTGCTCAGGGGCTCTTACCACATTTATTTTGTAACTTTTATTTCATTTTAGCGCTCTATAAAGATCTCCAGGCGGTTTGCGTGCACCTCCTAAGTTTTCCATCCCTTCTGGACTGCGTAGTTAACGGGGAGTCTCCTCTCTATTATCTTGTGAGCTCCCATCTACTTCGGGGTCAGCTTGACTGACCTTCCCCTGCGCACCGTCTAGTCATGCAGGAGCATGCGTTCGCCGACGCGGTACTCCAGTACCTGTGCGCCGTGGTCGTACGCATGCTTCGACCTTTTTTTCGGGCCTTCCAGATTATCACGTGCTACTGTTTCACGGTGGTCGGAAGCTCAGCCTCGCATCCATACACCAAGACGTGCGGAGACAGTCCGGTCCCCGTATGTAGAGTGGTATTGTATGTGAACATCGCATACGGCAGCCACTCGCCCCAATTCCCTTGATCTTAACTTATGAAGTTTTTTAGGTATTCTGCGAGGGTGCGATGCAATCTTTCTAAGGCACCGTTCGACTCTGGATGGTAGGCTGTTGTCTGGATTTTTTTGATTCTCAATAATCGACACATCTCCTTGAAGGTCGTGCTGAGGAAGTTCGTGCCCTGGTCCTATAATATTGTTTTCGGCGTTCCGTGCCGGCAAATCAATTCTTTGACTAGTGCCCTCGCTACTGTCGAAGCCGCCTGGTTCGGCAGTGGCATCGCTGCACTGTATTTTGTAAGCGCGTCCTGGAACGTAAGTGTGTATTTTTTTTCAGAAGCACTTTCGGTTAGCGGCCCTACAATATCGACCGCTACTTTTTCGAATGACCTCGATGTAGTGTCCGTTACTACCATCGGCACTCGTCCCTTCCTTCTTATTTTAGTCTTATGACAGGACTCGCAGGAAGAAAAATACCCCTCCAGATCTACTGAGGCAGTCGCTCTACTCTTTTGTAACGCTCTTTTCGTCTGCGCTGCTAGAGGATTGATGACTACGGCCCCCGCCGTCCCTCGCTTCCTCAGCAGACCTGTGCGGTGCTCTGTCCGTAGTTTCTTGGCCCGGTGTGCCCACCGGTAGCTGCGCCGTTGCATCGCTCTCTTTCTCAAGTGGCCTTGCAACGATTTTTTTTCGCGCCCTTCCTCGCTTTGCGGGTCGGCCATGCTGTGCTGCTCGCTCTTCGTCCTTTTCCATGAAGCTCGAAGTCTTACTCGCGCCTTGCACTACTCGCGTGGATGGTATGCCCCTTCCCCGACCGCACGACTTCGCGGTGGGGCTGTGGGGATCACTAGAGCGTCTCGCATGCACACTGCGAATCTTTCCGTCCTTTTCCAACGCATTTGCAGGCGCTACCTCTCGTTCTGGCGCGTTGTTAAGCTGTCTCGGGGTATTCCCGGCTTTCCGCTTTGTGTGGCTGTCCGTACCCGGACGCATGCTGTCTCTGACGAGCTACCATGGTTGTAAGGAGTATCCTCGGCTCTCCGCTCTTCAGTTCCACAGACTTGGATCTTGGCTCTCTCTTGGGCACTCGTAGTAGCGAATATACGGCTTACCGCATCTGCATTAGTGTTACGCTTTCCTGCCTTATATTCGACGTCAAACTCATGTTACACCAATTTTAGTTTCCATCGCATCAATCTCGAACCTGGGTCCTTTACCCCAAACAGCCAGGTGAATGGTTGGTGGTCTGTTACGACCGTAAACGTGTACCGTAAATATAGGGTCAGAACTGAGCAAGGGCCCAAACTATCGCGAGTTGCTCTTTCTCCGTGGTAGTATTAGGTGCGCAACTAAGTTCCCGCTGTTTTTTTTTTTTTTATGAAAATGCAACTTTATTGTGAAAAAATGTTTACAAATGAATCATTCAAAATATTGCCCATCGCTAGCGACAACTTTTTCCCATCTTTCTGGCAGAGCTCGAATACCGTTACGGTAGAAGTGTTCGTCTTTTGAGCCTATCCACGAATCATGCTTTTTTGAGATGTCTTCATATGAGCTGAACTGCTGATTAGCCAGACCATGTGCCAACGAACGGAACAAGTAATAATCGGACAGCGCAATATCTGGGGAATATTGCGGGTAGGGTAGGACTTCCCATTTGAGCGTTTCTAAGTAGGTTTTAACGGGTTTGGCAACGTGAGGCCGAGCGTTGTCATGCTGTAGAATCACTTTTTCGTGCCTTTGCTCGTATTGTGGCCGTTTTTTGCGCAGTGCTCGGCTCAATCGCATCAATTGAGTTCGACACCATTCCCCAGTGATGGTTTCGTTCGGTTTCAACAGCTCATAATAAATAACACCGCCCTAGTCCCACCAAATACACAGCAAAATCTTCGCAGCTTGAATATTCGGCCGAGCCGACGACGTAGAAGCATGACCGGGCAGTCCCCATGATTTTGTTCTCTTTGGGTTGCTGTAATGAATCCATTTTTCATCACCCGTAACGATGCGATTAAGAAAACCCTTATTTTTTTGCCGCTGGAGCAGTTGTTCACAGGCGAAAAAACGACGCTTAACGTCTCTTGGCTTCAAATCATAAGGAACCCAAGTTCCTTGTTTTTGAATCTTTCCCAACGCATGCAATCGCTTGGAAATGGCTTGGCGGGTAACTTCTAATGCTAAAGCAAGCTCTTTTTGCATTTGGCACGGATCCTCATCGAGCAATGCCTCCAATTCAGCGTCTTCGAAGGTTTTTGGCCTTCCTTCACGCGAACGGTCGTCAACATCAAAATCACCGTCTTTGAAGCGACGGAACCAATCACGGCATGTTGTTTCACTTAGAGCAGCATCTCCGTAAACTTTTTGGATTTCTCGATGTGCTTCAGCCGCCGTTTTCTTCGAATGAAAGAAGAAAAACAACACTTCCCGCAAATGACGATTATTTGGCACAACATCAGACATTTTCACACAACCAAAAGTATATGACGCAAAAACAAAATCGCTAATGTGTCAAAGCGGTTTGTTTACCATATGTCTAAGCTTGGTTCATGACGTTTTAGTTATGTCCCAATCGACCAGCACTTACTACTGGAGTCATCTCTTGAAAAACAGCGGGAACTTAGTTACGCACCTAATATAATTCAGCTCGGCCTTTGACATGGTGCGGCTGGCGTAACATATGGGCAAATCGTCCCCGATCTGGCGTTGCAATAAGATTGCGCCGAGTGCCTTGTCCGAGGCGTCTGTTGTAACTACGAAAGGCTTCTCGAAGTCCGGGTACTGCAATACTGGTGCCGTGGTTAGTGACGTCTTCAGATCTTCGAAGGCGGCTTCCCTTATTGCCGTCTACTCGAATTCAACCCCTTTCTGCGTTAATTCCGTGAGTGGCTTCGCGGATTAAAAAAAATCCTTTATGAATTTCCGGTAATACCTGGCTAGTCCAAGGAAGGATTGAACTCCCTTTACGCCCTTGGCACCGTGAATTCCTTTACCGCCTCCAGTTTCTTAGGATCAGCACGTACACCCTCTTCGGAGGTGATGTGGCCGAGGTAGTGCGTTTCTTTGCGCAGGAACTGGCACTTGCTAGGTTGCACTGCTAATTTGGCTTCTCTTAGCCGCTACAGTGCCTCTCGCAGCCTGTCGTTGTGCTCCTTTAAGATTTTTCCGTAAATTACTATGTCGTCGAGGTACACGTAGCAATTGACGCCCTGTAGTTCTACTAACGCGGAGTTCATTAGCCGCTGGAAAGTTGGTGGCGCGTTCTTGAGTCCGAATGACATGCGGTTATACTCGAAATGGCCCTGCAGAGTGGAAAACGCTATTTTTTTCCCTATCGTATGTAGTATTGTATGTAACCGCCAGTTACAGACAGAACATCTTGCAGGCGATCCTCTCCATGGCAGTGTTCCTCGGGTGTTGTTGACTTGTTGTCGTGTAGCTCCCTTCTGAAGATGGTCCAGACTTCCTTCCTGGCGCCGGTGACCCGTTCCTTCGGTGGTTCCTGGACTCGTCTTTTGTGCATCTCCAATGGTTGCGCGACGGCTTTGTCACAATTCTCTCCCGTGAGTACCTGGTTGCAGACTTTGTGCGTTATCCGTGACTTGACGTGACACCGTCTATCGGGACGTTAAAAGGTTGACCGATATGTCACACCGCACTGACGTACACTTCGCGCCTTCGTGTTAATTTAGTCGGGTTTCTACGTACTACACCGGTGTCCTTGCACGAGTTGCAGTCGTCACTTCAGAGTCACTCTTTTACGTTGTCCAAAACACTTTTTGTATAAATAAATCATGTATCACTATACACTTCAGCAGATCTCACCGCTGCCACCAAATTTTATGCCGGTACCGCGGAATTGAATTATTCGGTAATCGGTATAATATTAACAGCTATTATTTTTTGGGATCGTTTGCCGATAAGGAGATTGATCTCTAGTAAATAATGACTGCATGAATTTACGGAAAAGTAATAGTCGGATATTTATTATAGACAACGGCAACTTTCCGTTATTTATTTATGACGATAAAAAAAGTTGTTATGTCGCGGAATATTCCACTTCACGTATTCTCAGGAATATTCCTTAGCTGACATAGCTAGATATGAAATTCTAAAAGATAGCTGTCATACAAGACAGGATGCGAGGTAGACGCCGCCGCAGCATGAGGCGACTTGCTAGGCGATCTACGATTGGCTAAAGCTAAAGCTGCCAACTAAGGGATTTTAGCAAACGCAGTTGCTAACTGCTTTACTAAAATCAGAATTAAATTAGACTCAACAGAGAACGGTTGGTTCCTCATCAAGTACTCGAAACAACGTTATTGTACACTCATTTATTAACTTTTAGATGGACAACGGAAAGTTACCATTGCCTATAATAAATGCTTCCATTTATATAAATTCGCGTTTTCATCTTTTACTCGAGATTCATCTCCTTATCGACAAACGATCGCAAAAAATAATAACTTTTAATATTATACCGAATACCGAATAATCCAATTACGCGGTACCGGCATAACACTTGGTGGCAGCGGTGGAATCTGCCGAAGTTAAGTGATACGTAATTTATTCGGACAAAAAGTGTTTTGGACAAAGTAAAGAATACTCTGAAGTGACGACTACGACTCGTGCAAAGGACGCCAGTGTAGTTCGTCAAACCCGACGAATCTAATGCAAAGACGCGAAGTGAACGTCAGTGCGGGGTGACGTATCGGTCAACCGTTTAAAGCCCCGATTGACGGTGTCACGTCAAGTTGCGGAGAACCGCATAAAGTGTGCAAACGAGTACGCGAAGCAGCTACTCGAGAAGAAGCCGTCGTGCAACCATTGGCGACGTGCTAAGGAACCAACGAAGGTGCAGGTCAACAGCGTCAGGAAGGACGACAAGGATCACCGACCGAACGGAGCCGCAGGACACCCAATCATCAGCACCCGAGAACATCGCAATGGAAAGGACCGTCTTGCAGATCATCATACTGTAAGTGGCGGTTACGTAATAATTATACATATTGCCAATACAAACTAAAGCCAGTAGGGAAAATATTCGGTAATTTCCAAAATATGTATTTCTTGCGAGAATTTTTTTGGGTAAACATATTCTCTGCTCGTCGCGAAATCGTACAACTACCAACTAAATGCCGCTATTTAGGGGAGCAAAACCGAAACGTAGGGGAAATACGCTGGAAACCACGATACCCGGAGAGGAAATAGACCCTGCAGCGGGTCTAGCTGCTGCGGTCGGGGATATAGTATACGAAGCGCGCAGGGCGCTATCAGAGCTCCCGCGGCCCGATCGAATCCCCGCCGACAGACAAGCGGCCCTCGCGGGCCGCCTGACAACCGAGTTCGGCGTAAACCCACTAAGGGGTGCGTCGTTTCGGGATAATAGTAGCGTCGGTAGCGACGATGTGTTTAATAGAGCAACTGGAGAAATAACTCCAGAAAACTTCTCCAATGATAGGATCGAGCGGGAAATCGAAAATTTGCATACGTTAGATCGTGTAGGGTTCCAGGCAGCTACGGGTACGACGACTCGGGCACCACTGCCGGACCGAGTCAGGCTACGATGCGAAGCGGTCGAAAAAAGTCACCGCGAGTACGAGCGGGCTCAGCGAGAGCTCGAGCTGGAGCTCAGGCTCCAAGGCCGCGACTCGCCATCGGCACGGCGAAACCTCGCGGACACGCTCAACGAGATAGGTGCGGACGAGTTCGAACTCATCCGGTCCCTACGAGAGCAAAACCCCGAACTATCGCGGAGACTGGAAAATACAGGGTTGGAGGAACGCCCGATACCGCGTCCACGGTCGAGGCAAACCCGATTTGAGGAATTAGAATATCCCTCTGCGGATCCCGTGTTCCAATGGAAACAACAGAGGGTGCCAGAAACACTGAGTAGGACGCTCGATCTCGGACTAGCGCTAAAAAATATCAAGCATTTCGACGGAAGCAACGCTGACGAACTAGACACCTTCTTACGATTATGCGAGACTGTGTTCAAGAGAGTAGCGCCCCGGGATCAAGACATCCTGTTAGAACTGGTGCTCAGCAGCAAGCTCGAGGGTAAGGCGTCCAGATAAATGAAGCATAAAGTCATCCACTCGGTAGCACAGCTTAAAACCGAGCTGAAGGCCCTGTACGAGAAGCGGAAGTCGTTAGCTGCGCTACAAGTAGAATTCAACTCCCTCCGGCAGGGCCAAGGAGAGAACATCGCGGTATACACCGCAATAACCGAGCGTATCACCGTCAATATAATAGAAAAGCTTTGCGAGGAAGCCACCACGATGTTGGAGATGCGCGTCGTCGAAAAGATAACATGGAAGAGCGCACAGGCCAACTTCGAGAATGGACTGCATGGGCAGGTCCAGATCCTGGTGAGATCACGCAATTACGCCACCCTCCACGAGTCCGTTACGGGAGCCATCGAGATCACGAATATATTGCAGCCAAAAGGAGGGGTAGGTGGAGTATTAAGCCACCCCAGAAGGTCCCAAGGCGCATCACCCCGGCAGGGAGAAAATTGTTTCACCTGCAAAAAAACTGGACACATGGCTCGAGACTGCACCTGGGATACGGAACGAGTAAGCCTACCAGTACCCAGTGAAAACAAGTCAATCCGCAATGTGGAAATAACCTGCAATTACTGCCAGAAGAACGGCCACATGTGGAAGGACTGCCGGAAGAGACTTTCGGTAGTAATAAACGCGAGCCGACGCAGTCGCCCTGACAGGGAAGAAATGCAGGCCACAAAGATGCAAGAAATACTGTAACCGCGAGGCCAGATCCAGCCACTGCAGGCGTGAACATGCTGGGCGCACTGAGATTGAATACGCTAACTGTCCAGCAGAGACCTGCGTGCAAGCAGAAGAAAAAAACGCTGCAGCTTCTACAAGTAACGCTGCCGGCGTCGAGTGCCACCGCCAGCGACTTCGATATCAATGCACGGTTGGCCACGACCGGGGTACTCACCCTCAAAGCATAATCAAGGATTGCAAGCTGTGGCTGCAATCAGTGCAAGCTGTTTCAAACCAGAGACCATGGTGAGTGACTGCACCGTAGAGCTGCAGGGGGTAGCGGGCGAGAAATTCACCCCCCTCGGGATAGCTAAAATTGTACTCGAGACACCGGCTTTAAATGTAGAGCATTGGTTCTACATCGTTCCGAACAATGTGCCGTTGAAGGTCAACGGATTACTTGGCATGGACTTTATCAAGCAGCATAAAGTGGACATTCTGCATGGCGAGATGCTCAGGTTGTACGGGCACTGCATGCCGCTACGGGACGGCGCGGCGAGGATATATTCGTCACCACGCAGTAGAACTGCCGCCACGTGTAAATACATAGACCTGCTTACAAAGATAAATCTTCCTTCCGGAAACGGGTCTAACATGGATGCCGCCACGGAAAATAAAATTGTCAGACTACCTACAAGGAGCGGGATCGGCCGAGGCATCATAGAGAGACCCCGTGTCACACCGTCAAGAACCAAAAAAGTGAGTTTAGAAGTTTCTAAATGCGACGGGGAAGTGCAACAGCCGACGGTGACATGCGAGCCGTCGGAGATAGCGAAGACCGTACGTAGCCGCCAGGTCAAGGCACTGCGCGTTAGCTCAGAAAGCACGGGGAAGAAGGCCAAATGGTTTGCGCAGCGCCAACGGAAGCCCGACTTGGTGCCCCCCAGCAGTGAAAAGCAAGCAGCTCGCGCAGAAATAGTGTGCGAATACAACGGTGTATTCCAACTACGAGGGAACAAGCGACAGCGCACGCACGAGGTTCAGTATCGCGCACCCTTTAAGGTCGGATCGAAGGACCTAGGATCGCAATCCTTGCTTGGGAAGACCGTAAAATCGGGGCATGGGTCGGGTAAAATGCAGAAAGCCGGAAAAAGAAATACTGATGCAGATGCTCTGAGTCGCATATACGTGACCACACGAGCCCAAGTGGGACAGGAAAGAAAGTCCCATAAGAAAGAGAAAGATAGCGCAATCGGGTATACGAACAGCCGCACAAAGCGGAGAGTTAAAGATACCCAAGGCAACCACTATAACTCGTCGAAACGAGAGGCTAAACTCGCCCACAAGAAAGAAAAGTGGAGATGCCGACAGACAAAATGCTAGCGGAAGGAATAGTCCAATCCAGCAGGAATCAATGGAACGCGCCGCTGATGGTCGTGGCTAAGAAACCCGATGCCGCCGGAGTGAAGAAAATGCGCGTAGTGGTGGACTGTCGGAAGTTGAACGAAGCCACCATCGGAGACTCGTACCCACTGCCCAATATCACCGAAATATTGGACCAGTTGGGACGGGCCCGATATTATACGACTGTGGATCTCGTCTCTGGATTTCACCAAATCCCGATGGCGCAGCAAGACAAAGAAAAAACGGCATTTAACACTCCGCAGGGTCATTTTGAGTCCATTCAGATTGAAGAACGCACCACCGACTTTCCAGCGGCTAATGAACTCCGCGTTAGCAGGACTACAGGGCGTCAAATGCTATGTGTACCTCGACGACATAGTAAAACACGGATTAAGAGCTACCCGCGATAGTTTGGGCTCTCGCTCAATTCCGGCCATATATTTATCGTACTCGTGTCACAGTAGTGACAGACCACCAACCGCTCACCTGGCTGTTCGGAGGTAAGGGCCCAGGTTCGAGACTAATGCGTTGGAAAATAAAAACTGGCGGAACATGAGTTTAACGTCGAATATGAGGCAGGAAAGCGTAATACAAATGCAGATGCGCTAAGCCGTATATTCTTTACTACGAGGGCCCAAGCGAGAGCAAAGAACGTAGTCTGTGGGTCGGAAGAGGACAGCATCCCGCGGCAACTCGGCACAACGAATGACCGCACAAAGCGGAGGGCCGAAGATACCCCTTACAGCCGTGGTAACTCGTCGGAGCGAGAGATCGAGCTCGCTGACGAGAAAGAAAAAGACAGCATGCCTCCGAGTACGGACAACCGCACAAAGCGGAGAGCCGAGAATACAGCGAGCCAGCCCAGTAACGAGGCAGAGCAAGAGAAAGCGCCTGCCAATGCCACAGACAAGGATAGAGAGATCCGCCGCGTGGATGCAGGTTGCTATACTGATCCCTACAGCCCCGCCGAGAAGCCGTGCGGTCGGGGAAGAGGCAGACCACGCAAGCTACATATGCAAGGTACTGGTAAGGCTGCGAGCACCGCTGACGGTGCCGGCATAACAGAGTGTTATAATAATTAACTGTTTTTCGAGTAATGGACGAGGAACTAACCCGTTTGCTTCGAATCTACTTTATAGACTGATTTTTGCAAAGGAGTTATTCACTGCGTTTGGCGAAATCGATATCGACGAATTTCGTAATGAATGTGATTTCCAAATTCCTGCAAGTCGTAGCTCAAGCGGTCATTGCTCGCAGCTCGTAGCTTACGTTTGCACATTTTTTCTACTTCGGGTGAGTGGCCTCACGCGAAGAAAGAACAATGGCGAAATAATATACTCGATTAATTCGTGGCATAACACAAACACATACGGAATAATCGGAGATGTAATTATGGAATTACAGGATGTTGAAGATATGCAATCGAAAACTACATAACAAACATCGAATGAGGAAACTGTGAAAGAAATTAATAAGTTTGTAGAGGAAATGTTCGCCAGCTTCCAGTGTAAATGATACAGAGTCTTATACTGGTAAAAACGGAGATGCAAAAAATAATATAAAGAGACTGTACAAAAAACATGCATTTGATACGAAGCGAAATCGAGGAAATTCGGGAAGAAATGAATAAAAAAGAAACAGGAAGGAAGATAGAGCGACAGCTTATGAAAACAAGAATAGACACACTGGAGGAGAAAATTAAAATAAATCGGGAACACACGCGGGAAGAAGAAGAAGTGAGAAATAAAATCGCGCTGGGCGAAGAGGGAAGTGAATAGAAGAATTGCGGAATTAGAATGGAGCAATGAAAGAAGAGAAAGAGAAGTCCGCAGGAACAAAATTATAATAAAAGAAGTATCGTGGGGGCCAAGATGACTGGAGGAAGAGGTGAGAGTGTAGGTGAGGAATAACTTGGAAATAGAAATAATAACGACAAGAGAAAATAAGAAAATTATTGATTATTATATTGATAGCGGAACTCGATAACTGGGAGCAAAAAAGAGAGCTGGTGAGGAAAAAAAAGCATTTGCCATCGGAAATAATATTCGACGATGATTTAACGAGAGAGAAGGGAAAAATACAGAGAAAAATAAGAGAAATAGCGTGGAAGGAGAGGCAGAAAGAAAACAGAGTAAAAGTGGAATATAAAAAATTATTCGTTGAAAACGAAGTGTACAGATGGAATGAGAGGGAGAACAGAATGGAAAAACGGGAGGAGCTTCATAAATAAAGACAGCAACAACAGCAAGAAGGAAGCGAAAAAAGGATTGAGAATATGTTTTTGAAATATGGCGGAGTTATTAAATAAATGCGAAGAAATATGGGAATATTTGAATAACTTCAACATAATAGGGTTAACAGAAACATGAATAAAGGAACAAAAATGGCACAAATTCGGAAGAAGGTTATCGACAAATTTTACATGACACTGTACACCGGTGAAGAAGGAAAACACTAAAGGAAGAGCGAAACGCGGAATTGTCACAGCAGTAAGAAAGAAAATACAAGATGTCTGAGGCTCTCAGTGCTCTTCGGGCTCTAGGATTTCCTACCGAGCACTGGGACTCGGTGGTGGTTTACGCTTTGGTCCGCCGACTCAGCTCGAAGCTCAGAGAGCCGTGGGAGAATAAGATCGTAGCACCGAGTATCCGATCCTGATGCAACTCCTGAATTTTCTAAAGGGGCGCGCTCGCATGATGAAAGGTTTGGAGACCGACTCGCCTCCGCCCACCTTGGCACAACGGCCTACATTGTCCGGCGCGAGACAGCCAACACAGCCAGCGACTATGGTCTATTGACCATAGTGAAGCGACCAAGGAGTGAAGGTGGTATTCCACCATCACTCCTTGACCAGCTCCGATACAATCCACTAAGACCAGCTCGTGACCTGCTGCAAACCATTTTGAACAATTGTTTAAAAACCTCTCCGCTACAGAACGGCAGTCCTTGGTGGACCATCTCTACCTGTGCTTCAACTGTCTGGGTGTTGTCCGGCTCGTACTCCAATCGTGTGATTCAGGTTACACATTCGAATTACTTGCTCACGCACTTGACCATCTCATAACTTATCTTCAGTATTTCTCAGCTGAAAATCTCGACTGGGCTCACCTCAAAAGACTTCAGCTCGTGGAATCGGCATTTCGCGTCCGGGCTCCCGTCGACCTATTCATCGGCGCCGACGCATTCGGCAGGCTCGTCCAGCCCGAGTTGATCTAGGAGGGCCACGACTTGCCTATAGCACAACGCACGCACCTAGACTCGATCGTGTACGGACCAACGGGAGCGGATCAGAACCTTCACGCGTCCTCTCTTCATATCACGGTGTCCAACGACCGACTCAACGACCTGCTCATGACCTTCTGGATCCAGAAAAAGGTGCCCGAGCGCGCCGACTGGGAGTTGACACCAGTGGAGCTCAAGTGTGAGCGTCATTTCCTCCAGACTCACTCAAGCGACAGATCTGACCGATATATTGCTCGGCTACCCTTCTCGGCTCTAAATTCATCTCTCTAACAGATTCTCTAACAAGGAAAGATACTTTGGTGTCCCCCTCCGATTTTAATGCAGCTCACGTATGTTGTAGAGCATCGAAAACTAAAACACACGTATTTTTTTTTATTGGCGGAAAAACATTTTTAAGGGGTGAAATCGCCCTTCAAAATTAGCATGTCGAGAGGTGATTTTGCAGTTTCACCCAGAAGGCGTCAACCGATTTTAATGAAACAAAAACCAAAATACTCCTCATTGAAAACAATCAAAATTCCACGCTAAGTTGAAGAAAAAAATTAATTTGCAGGGGTGAACAACCCCCTGATTTTTCAATTTTCCACGCTACACAAAAAACTAATCAACCAAATTAAACAGAACATGTACCATTTGGAAGGGCAAGTTAAAATAAAGTTGACGTATTTTTGCACATTAACAGGAAAATGAGTTTACGGGGGTAAACTACCCCTTATCCATTAGTACGTATATTTGTGCGTACATTCTTGTTTCTCGTTATTTAAATGTCCGAATTGATTCAAAACATTTCTGTTAGCCGAAGTCAACGGGGGGAACTTCGCATGATGCTTTATTTATTATTAAGGGGGTGACCGGCTGGTACTTACAAGAAGGTCAGTTTGGTGTTCCCCTCCGATTTTGATGAAACTCAGGTATGTTGTAGAGCACCAAAAACTAAAAGACACGTGTTTTGTTTAATCGGCGGAAAAACATTTTTAAGGGGTGAATTCGCCCTTCAAAATTAGCATGTCGAGGGGTGATTATGCAGTTTTACCCAGAAGGCGTCAACCGATTTTAATGAAATAAAAACCAAAATACTCCTCATTGAAGACAATCGAAATTCCACGTGAAGTTGAAGAAAAAAATTCATTTGCAGGGGTGAACAACCCCCTGATTTTTCAATTTTTCACCTTACACAAAAAACTAATCAACCAAATTAAACAGAACGTGTACCATTTGGAAGGGCAAGTTAAAATAAAGTTGACGTATTTTTGCACATTCACAGGAAAATGAATTTACGGGGGTAAACTACCCCTTATCCATTAGTACGTATATTTGTGCGTACATTCTTGTTTCTCGTTATTTAAATGTTAAAGAGCTGCTTGCGTTCACTCTTTGTGCTGATTTTGTGCTTATCAATAATTTATCGTCATATGTCATCGACCTTTCGATTAGATAGTATTTCGATTCGGCGCAAATTTTGGAATAAGTCGATGATGCAACAGTCGTTCCATCTATAGAACATTGTCAATTATTCCAACGAAATGAATATGATCTTATTTTTTTGAGTAATCTAATCATACGCCAATATGATAAAAATACTTTCGACGCAGTAAGAGGTGTTTTCTACATAGGCGGCTATCTGGGACTGCGTATTATCTGCTGATATCGCATGTGGTGATATCGACTGTTGTCCTTTTCACGTCGCGTGTCTAATGGATAAGGGGTAGTTTACCCCCGTAAATTCATTTTCCTGTGAATGTGCAAAAATACATCAACTTTATTTTAACTTGCCCTTCCAAATGGTACATGTTCTGTTTAATTTTGTTGATTAGTTTTTTGTGTAGGGTGGAAAATTAAAAAATCAGGGGGTTGTTCACCCCTGCAAATGAATTTTTTTCTTTAACTTCAGGTGGAATTTTGATTGTCTTCAATGAGGAGTATTTTGGTTTTTGTTTCATTAAAATCGGTTGACGCCTTCTGGGTGAAACTGCATAATCACCCCTCGACATGCTAATTTTGAAGAGCGAATTCACCCCTTAAAAATGTTTTTCCGCCGATTAAAAAAAATACGTGTCTTTTAGTTTTCGATGCTCTACGACATACGTGAGTTTCATCAAAATCAAAGGGGAACACCAAACTTACCTTCTTGTAAATACCAGCCGGCACCCCCTTAATAATAAATAAAGCATCATGCGAAGTTCCCCCGTTGACTTCGGCTAACAGGAATGTTTTGAATCAATTCGGACATTTAAATAACGAGAAACAAGAATGTACGCACAATGAGACGACAAGTACGTCTCATATACACGATACTAGAACACGACACACACACAGCGAAGCATCAGGCTCATCTACTATAAAATATAAACATAGAGTAGTAAACCGTAGTACGCCCCACACACACAGCCAGAGGAACCTGTAGTACATACAACCAACACGAAGAAAGATAGAAATTCCAGGAAAACCAACAGCAATCACGTGAACGACTATAGTATCAGAATATGTACAAAAAGATATTCACAAGGGATACGTTAAATATCAGGGGTACAAATTGAAAATGCGGGTTTGATAACAGATGGCGTTACTAACGCTATACGCATCAGGCAGTACTGTGACTATGTTCATGTCAAAGCTACGTCTTATAGCTTTAATTTTCAGTATGTGTCAATTTGTCGCAGTGTCAAATTCATAGTTTTTTTGAGCTCTCAATATGTCGAGTTTCGTGCCAACAAAACAGCATTTGCGGGAAGTTTTAATTTACTTCTTTAATTTGAAGAAAAGTGCTGCTGAAGCACATCGATTGGTCTCCGAGGCTTATCCGAGTCATGTTCCATCGGTTTCAACGTGCGAGAGATGGTTTGTGCGGTTTAGAAGTGGTGATTTTGACGTTGAGGACAAAGAGCGGCCGGGCCAAGTGAAAAAGTTTGAGAATGCTGAATTGGAGGCAATACTCAATGAAGACTCGTGTCAAACTCAACAAGAGCTCGCAGATTCATTGGGAGTGACACAACAAGCCATTTCCCATCGTATAAAAGCCCTCGGAATGATCCAAAAGCAAGGACATTGGGTGCCGTATGAGCTGAAGCCGAGAGACGTCGAGCGCCGTTTTTTTGCATGCGAACTGCTGCTCGAACGGCAAAAACGGAAGGGTTTTTTGCATCGCATTGTCACTGGTGATGAAAAGTGGATCCATTACGATAACCCGAAGCGCAAAAAATCATATGGTTACCCCGGCCATGCATCATCATCGACGGCCAAACCAAATATTCACGGCGCCAAGCTCATGCTCTGTATTTGGTGGGACCAGCTGGGTGTGGTGTATTATGAGCTATTGAAATCGAACGAAACCATCACAGGAGCACTATACCGAACTCAATTGATGCGTTTGAGTCGCGCACTCAAAGAAAAACGGCCACAATACGAGCAAAGACACGACAAAGTAATTTTGCAACATGACAACGCTCGGCCACATGTTGCAGCGCCGGTCAAAACATACCTACAAACGCTGAAATGGGAAGTCTTACCCCACCCGCCGTATAGCCCAGATATTGCTCCTTCCGATTACCACCTTTTCCGATCGATGACACATGGCCTAGCTGACCAGCGCTTCCATTCTTACGAAGAAGCCCAAAAATGGGTCGATGACTGGATAGCAGCCAAGCCGGCCGAATTTTTTCGCGACGGTATCCGTAAATTGCCAGAAAGATGGGAAAAAGTTGTGGCTAGCGATGGACAATACTTTGAATAATTCATTTGTTACCATTTTTTCAGAATAAACGTTCAAAAATAGAAAAAAATCCCGCATTTTCAATTTGTACTCCTGATACGATTATCAAAAGTATGGATTAAGAAGAAATGGTCTACAGGAGATGGGCTACAGGACGACTACGAAATATAGATATACCAAGAACATGGAAGAAGAGTGGGAAAAGCGGGTATAAAAGAACACGGAACTCGACGATCGAGGAGTAGTTTTTCTGTCCACAGAGTCTCACCAACATCCAGGACCAGCCAGCAAGCCAAAGGAAGACCAGCCAGCAAGCCAAAGGAAGACCAGCTAAACAGCCAAAGGAGGACCACCTAGCCAACAAAAGAAGGAGCATACGAACAGCACCACTCCAAGGACCGGGCCTGATACTTCTGAGCTTCTCAATACGAACATCTTCCAAGTCCAACAGCTGACCTACCCGACAATTACGAAGTCCAGCAGCTGAGTTACCGAGAGTTAACACCTAAAAGAGACCTATATGGTATAATAAAATACACACGATCCAATAGATAAAAATATCGGATAAATGCGCTCCAAAGACAAGGAGTGATAGCAGAGCCAACATAGATGGTAAGCCCTGTACGCTAAACACTCTCTCATACCTTGCATATAAAAACTATTATACCCTTTAGGGAAATATTTTTATAAAATTCATATAAAAATGTCATTATTGCGGACACGATTATATGAGCGTGCGTAAGCTCGGGGCCTTTTTTGTATAATATATAATCCTCAGAATTAACGAAGAAAAGGAGTTTCAAGAAAAATATATATAACAAGCATAATCAATAAATTTATCTGTATAAATAATAATAATTAACAAATAAACCCTACTTTTACCCGATACTGAAGTCTGTATTAATTTCCTCCCTGCTCGAGTCCGAACTCAAACCCTTCAAGGGAAATGATAACGAGAAATACCGTTACAACAAATATACGTACTAATGGATAAGGGGTAGTTTACCCCCGTAAACTCATTTTCCTGTTAATGTGCAAAAATACGTCAACTTTATTTTAACTTGCCCTTCCAAATGGTACATGTTCCGTTTAATTTGGTTGATTAGTTTTTTGTGTAGGGTGGAAAATTGAAAAATCAGGGGGTTGTTCACCCCTGCAAATGAATTTTTTTCTTCAACTTAGCGTGGAATTTTGATTGTCTTCAATGAGGAGTATTTTGGTTTTTGTTTCATTAAAATCGGTTGACGCCTTCTGGGTCAAACTGCAAAATCACCCCTCGACATGCTAATTTTGAAGGGCGATTTCACCCCTTAAAAATGTTTTTCCGCCGATAAAAAAAAATACGTGTCTTTTAGTTTTCGATGCTCTACAACATACGTGAGTTGCATCAAAATCGGAGGGGGACACCAAAGTATCTTTCCTTGTAAGTAGATTCTCGAAGTAGATTCTCTAAGTAGACTCTAAGTAGATTCTCTGCACCGACTTAAAGGGGGAACTCGAACAGTTTCAACTCACAATCGTCAATTACGGCATTCGGCCAGCGCTTTCCTCGCCATTCGCACACCCGCACATCGCGCTCATCAAAGATGAAGGCCATCGCTTTCACTTGACTGTTTCGCCGATGTAAAAAATTAGAACATATTTCAAAGATCATCAGAATTTAGTTACTGAAATATTGATGTGCAAAGTTGGCCAGTTTTACATCAGACTATATGTATAAGCGACTGATATAAAATCGTAATTCACGAGATATTACCATTAAATTTAAAAAATATCGATATTTGGCAAACAAAAGATCTTATCAATTGAAATATGACGAACAATTTTTAAAAAGAACCTTACCTTAGCAATACAACAAAAAGTTATTTAGATACTTGGCAATAGTGGAACGTTCAGAAGCGATGCTGCACCTAAACTTACTGTCAATACCAATTTCAAAATAATCAGAGGCGCACTCAACGTGCCTTGTAGCAATGCAAAGCACTAGAGTGCAATTCAGTTGAAAATTATTACTCAGACTATGAAAAGAAAATTATCCAGCATATTCTTCAATTGAGGTTTTAGAACCGCGAGGTACTGTATGTAGCACATATACGTATACAACACAAATTATCATGTGCTTAGTAGTTTGATCGACATTGAAATGCTGCAATATTGCCACATTTCGATTGCATAAATCGGTGCTCATAAAATTATTAATGGTAAGGCCAGAGCAACGTCCCTGCCGCCAAGAACGCTCACAAGACACCTCGTCGACGCACTACCACACCTATCGCGACGAAGGCAACACGGTAGTGCTCGTGCGTGAGATACCGCTGATCGGGCAGCAATAGTACTGTATACAAAAAGTACAGTATACAAAAATACTTTTAAAATTGCAAGGTACTGAGCAAATCTTACATTTGCCCGCCGACACACCGTACAATTTCGGTTACAAACAACGCACCCTGCGAAGTCCCAAAATACGCGAAAATGGAGACAAATAACCGGAATACTGGCTTTGATAGGCATATGTATTGTAACCGCCCCAGATTTCAGCGTGAAAACAACGGGGCGAACATCCCAAGTCATCCCAAAAAATTACCTTCCCCCGTACGATCTGAAATTGAAGAAAATAGAGGCTCAGACGCCTTCTACTCAGACCACAGAGAAAATTACGCTAGCAAGTGTACTACAAAATCCGAAGGAGGTGCAAAAGCTCGAAGATCAAGCAGAAAAGACGTTAGAAACCCTCGACATCACCGGAGGCGGGGCGCCGCATCCCCATATCATAAGCCACTACTCGCTGAGTGCAATAGCACCAATAGCCTTGGTCGGCTTCCTTCTGTTTAATTGTTACAGGTACACACGGAACCGGACACCGACAAGGACCACCGAAGCAACGACCCTGGCAGCAGCCGAGGTGAATATTAATCTCGAGCCACTCGGACGACAACAGCCACAGGGGTGACTGCGATCCGAGCGGGTCAGGGCCTGGGAAACTCGCTCCGTCAGCCGAGTGCGATGGCCAGAACAACGATGAAAAGAAAAATCGTAGCAAAAATGTCAAAACTACGATTAAAATTGTATTGTACTATATATTGCCCGGTATATAATCTTAAATGAGATACGGGAAACCAACCGCAGAAAAAAATGTTCATGAGAAAAAAAATGTTTCCTTTAAGGGGGGAGGGATGTTGTGCCGCGAACTAATTCTTTGTATATTATTTCGCCATTGTTCCTTCTTTGCGCGAGGCCCACTCACCGAAGTAGAAAAATCGTGCAAACGTAAGCAGCGAGCTGCCAGCAATGACTGCTACGAGCTCAAGCTACGACTTGCTGGAATTCGCAACCAAAAATTATTGTGAAATCCATTACAACACTAGATTTCCGTCAATGGGGCAAATAACTGCTTTGCCTAAATCAGTCTAAAGTTTAACATCAACCTGAACGGTTGATCGCGGGTCGGACTCGCCCGAAATATAAAATTCTATGAGTAGATTCAAACGCAAGAGGTTGGTTCCTGGTACGGGCTCGAAACCACGATTTATTGTATCATACTTTTATTGACTTTTAAATAGACAACGGAAAGTTGCCGTTGCCTATAATAAACACTTCCATTTTACATAAATTCACGTTTACACGAATTACTCGAGTTCCATCTCCTAATCGGCGAACGATCCCAAAATAATAACTTTTTAATATCATACCGATTACCGAGTTATCCAATTACGCGGTACCGGCATAACACTACGTTATACAAAGCAGCCGTTGTCTAGTCAAGCAGTCGTAGAGCGAGTGCGCGCAGCGACCTGTTGCTTGGCACGCTAACCTAGTGTGAGTTATACTGCTTCTAAGAGGTGCTGCCGCTAAGTAGCAACAGCAAGCAGTTACCCACACTAGCCTGCAGTACGCAGTCCAGCAACGCGTAGCAGAATGCCCAAGCATTCTCAAACACTAGTAGTATTTTGTTCCCCCTCGGGTGCTTGTTTTAGGTGCCTCGCATCTCCCTACCGGGGTGCTTGATCTTATTGAGTCCTCTTGCCTCTCACTATTCAATTAGAGTAAGTATTCGGAATTTCAACCTTCATTTTCGACGCATTTATTGGTTCACTTTTCAAATACTTGTACGCAGCTTAAAAGTGTATCTGCTGGAATTTGAACGCAACCATTCCTTCGAAATGCATCGAAGTTGAACATCGTAATTTCGATCACGAATCACGAATCAACAAAACAGTTTCAGACAAAACCTAAGTATTTTCTAACATAGAATCCGAATCGGCAATAAAAAATGGAGTTTTCCATTTTTAGATTTTGAAGTTACCCCTCGCCCCTGTCGAAAGGGGTTTTATTTTAGCACGAGTGAATTGCCCCCTCAAAAATATTAACTTTTCATCTGGGACTTTTTTTCTACGATGCTTATTTATCGAGATATTTTGATGTCTTCACTTGAATCGATCACCCGGTATATCTGGCTTCCGGGCATAAAGACGATCTGCTTAGAGCTCGGATTCCAGAACTTAACTGTCAACATGAACGCTAACACCCCGGAAAACTCGATATCGGCCATAATCGAAAAGATAGGGCAAATGCACTTTCAATCCGATGCTATGAGAGCCCTATCATCGTCATATCACGAGGTATACAAGGAAATCAAACAACTGAATGTACTAAAATGCGAGGACTGTGTGCCGTCAGGCCCGTGATGTATAGTAAAATGAATACAGCCAGTCTCGCTTGTATATCAAGAGTTGGCAGCTCTTTACAGCGGAGATGGGGACCTCGCGTCCAATTTTTATTTTAATGTTTTCATCTTATTTCATTTCCAACACCGCATGTGGGCCCATACAATGGTCCTTAAATTTCCTTCGTTTTGTCACCGGGTTACAAGTAACCAAATGTAATCGAAAAATAACGTTGACGTACTCGATTATAAGTCTTTATAACCTTTGTATCCGTCTAAAGTCGATGAATGAACTTTGATCATAATTTCTCTTGACTGATACTGGATTTTCCAAAGACAAATTACATGTTTAGTAGATGTTTTAGCAAAACTTTTCCGTTGTATAGTCAACAAGTAGTCCCATGAGATTACATTAATTTTCTGGATTTTTACCATGCTGATGGAGCGCTATCCAGCTTTCCTTATGCTATTCGGTGCGTGATTACAAAGTTTAAACAATTCTTCTTATTGAGTAATAGACCATTTCTGTCGATTATGACCATCCCTACGTGGTATTTGCAATTATTCTTTTCGATGCTAATTCCTTCACTCTTTATGTGACGACATTTAGGCGAGACTTCTTGAGACCTCGTCGCATGGTTCTCCCATCTCGGAGATGAGATATAGAGAATTGTCCTTTCTCATAAATAATTGCTCCCTCGTAGTAATTGTGTTGAAAATTCCTTCCTTGGTGTTGGTGGAACAAATGTGTAAGATATTGATAATAATGAGTTTTCACTCACGGCAGGGGATAAATAACCAGACAGACAGATGTTGGTAGAGAAAATGGTTTTATTCTACCATCGACTTCAAATACTACAAAATACATCAGAGAAAAATGCAACATAATAAATATAAAAATAAATACAAGTGAATTTAAATGAATTTAATACAGGTCTGAGTGCCAGCACACAATTATATTAATTGTGTGCTGTCTTCTATTGAGTGTAGTGTACGTGGTACAACCAGCGCTGCAGAGCACGCCAGGGAATGAGAAGTGTGAGTGCAGAATATGTCACTCGTTCCCAATAAATCCTCAGTAGATTTATAAAAGAGAAAATACAGAGAGTGAGTGAGAGTACTAGCACTTGAATTGATTGAGTGCTGAAATGTGATGTGAAAGAGCGTAATGCAGTTAGCGCTGCAGAGCACGTCAAAGTGAGAGGTCGAGGATGCACAAATAATTAGAATACATTCACAGTACCTTCCCAGCAAGTTTAGTTGGGGGAAAGTACAGTGAATAATAGACACACGCGCAATTATATTAATCGAGCAGGCAAAATGTGATGAGGAAAACGTGGTACAGCCCGTGCTGCAGAGCACGCCACATAGTGAGACCTTTATGTTGATGTACCGATGAGTTTTCCACTCCTCACCGTCATTGAATTACGATAAATTGTAACTCTTACCTGAGTTTTGAGCCCTGGTGAGCACGAATATGTTAAGTGGATCCGGTTAAAAGCGGTGAAAAGTCTGAGATGTCCAGAGGATGTATGCGCTATCCAAACGGGTTTTCACAGAACTCACATTTCGCAACATGGCTGCGTTGTACAAAAGCGTCGTTGTCTGACGCTGAAGTCAAGCGAGAGAGCGACGGTGAGCTATGCCGAAGTCCAACGAGAGAGAGCCGCTTGCCTCAAGCAGCATGCTCGCGAGGCACTGCCTCGGCTATCTCCGGCATAGCCGAAAGCAGCACGCTACCCAGCAGCAGCAGGTCGACGCACGGCAAATATCAATCGCCGTGCGCCAACTGATTTTCCAACAAATTGGGATAGGTATATTTATTTGAATCGCTTCTCTACTCAACAGTGTTTCTTGCTTGTCTTCTTTGTTGTGATTTATTTCTGTTAGGTATATTACTTTCTTCTGCTCGTATCACGTTTTTGCTTTGTAGTCGCGTGGCGATCGACTGATTATTTAATTCTATCCTAGGCGATAGATCAATTATTTTAATTGGCTTGTTGCCGCCCCCCCTCCCCTCCTTCCCTGGCGTTAAGGATTTCTCGGCTCTATAGTCTCCGGACAATAGGTTCGTTAGTATTAACTGAGGATTCTACCCTTTTAGTGATTGGAAATACTGTTCGCTTCGCACCGGTAGTCCTCGTCCCGAGCTAAAATGACATGTGAGTACCGTTACACGTTTCCTCGGCCTGAGGACATCATGTCACTTCAGGAGGGTTACGCGGTAAGGTGTCGGCGTCAACGTCCGTTTTCGCGACCTTATTCTCATAGATTTGTGACGCTTGCCAATTAGTAGATTTGTGACGCTTACCAATTAGTAGATTTATGATTTTTTGCAAATTTGTGGCACTTGCCGATTAGTAGATTCATAGGTCCCATAGATTCGTTACACTTGCCAATTAATGGATTCATAGTTTTCATAGATTTGTGGCAATCGCCAATTAGTAGATTCATTCCCGTGAATCAGTGGTACTAGCCGATTAGTAGACTCGCACGTTTCGTCGATTTGTTGCATTTACCGATTCACACTTCTCGTTGACCTGTGGCATTTGCCGGTAAGAATATCGGTACTTGTTATGGATTTATTGCATTTGCCGATTAGAAAGTTCATAATTATATTCATCCTTAACTTGAAGGGATCGAGTTGGTGGCCAGTTGGTTGATTCTTCGTAGTACTAGACATCGTCTTGGTAATATAAATACTCTTGATAAAGGTGATACCTACGTCATACCCAAACCCACGTCACCCAAGCTCATACTCTCAAGTTCTGATTCAGCGAAATAATCTACCTATTTGCTTGACTCCGTTATTTCTTCACATACACTTAAATATTCATCGCATAATAGGTCACTACACGTTAGCATGACAATATAACAGCTCATTAGCACGTAAGCATGACGATGAACGTTCTGATGCATCATTTTTGTTTAATAAATCAGGGTTTCCACTTATGGTTGCTCTTGGTACTGTTTTTTGCATATTCTGAGCCACATTAGAGTCTTCCTTCGATTCATTCCATAATGTTCTTATACCATATTCCTTTTTTGGGTAGGCATAAGAGATTGCTTCATATATTTGTAAGTTTACAATTCGGACTGCTACCTCGATATCTTCTTCAGTGGTATTCATAAAATACAGCTAGGGTTTACCATTTTTTTTTGTCACTAAATTCTAGCCGAGGCATATCCCATCGGCGATACGCAGTATGGGTATGTAACCTTCTTTTACTTCTGGGTGTCTAGCTCGAACAAAGGAGCTCTTTTTCTACGACTAGGTATCAGTATTGTTTCTAATTTTTTATTGGGATTTTATTTGATCTCCATTTGAAACATTTATCCGAATAGGATACGACCGCATTATGAGGCTCGAAGAATTCGGCACCAATTAATTCATCATCCTCGATTGAGAAGTAGTTATTAACAAGATGGAATGTGACTTTAGTATCGAGTATTTGAACCTCAGTTTCCCCTAAAGTACTGGTGGTGCGTCCAGTTTTTCCGCTCATTTGTACTGTCTCTTCCTTGTTCACATATATTTCTGATGCGACGAAATTACTTTTGATTAAATTTAATGACGATCTAGTGTCGATAATTTGTACCGCAGACTTAACGAGATCCTTGCAGTTTACTTGAATGACGGGAACATTACTTCCTCAATTTAGTGGTGCAGGAGAAATTGTCGCATGACTACGCACCCCTTGTACCTCCGTATGTCTCAATGTGTATTGTTTAAAATCATTATGAGAGGTATTTGCCTGTGAAATGGCACTGGAGTTATTTTGTCGGAGACGCTGTGGGTTGGTTGTTGTTGACTAATGGGGTGATAATATTTCTTTTAACGGCAGTTTTCTATCGTCTGCTCTATAAATTTACAATAACAAGAAGGAGGCGGTTCGTTCTGCGCTGGAAAATTAGGTCGCGAGTCACGATTTTGATTACTCGAATTTTCATGATGTGGTTTTCGATATCGTTGCCTGGAGTTATCACGTTCAAAAAACATATTGCTACTGAACGGAAGTCTTGTGGAAGAATTATTTCAATTGTAGTTGAATCGTTGAGGACCGCGATCGGCCATATAACCTGGTCCGACGAAATCTGCCTCATTTGGGGTGGTGTATGAATATGATGAATTCTTTCTCTTGCATCATTGCGGTGTAATAATTATTTCTTGGATTCCGGTTATTTTGTAAGTCTTCCTTGACACGTAATTGAGGTTTAATTTCAATGGCGTCTTTCATAGTTGCTTCGAAGCTTTGATTACATTTAAGTTGTTAAGCGAAAAATCCCACACGTTTGCACAATGTGCCCATCAATCGATGGGAACATCGGGACGTCCCCGACGAGAGACCGCCAGCACCAACGCTTAGCCAAAGGGACGCGCGAGACGAGCGTCACGAGGAAGTTAGCAACAGCGAGACATCGAATGTAGACCAGCCGTCGGTAGATAGGCTCGCAGCTGGTTCGTTGCACGCCACGAGGCGCAACAGCCGTACCAGCGGCCATCGAGGCGTCGCCTGCGCGAGTGCAATCCACATGTCGATAAATATAAAATACCAGTAAATTTGTTTTCTCTTTATGCAGCATCTGCATCTGTATAATAAAACACCGCGATAGATATTCGAATTATCTACAGAGCGTAAGTATCGGCACAAAATGAGTTACGAAGCATCCAGAAATGTATCGGTTAACAAATTTAACTCTCTATTTCAGTTGCCAAACCGCGAGTAAAACAGTCTACCAACTCGAGTTTTAGTTTAGTTTTATGTTATTTTTAATAAAATCTTCCTCTTGGCTTGATTGATGGATATCAAAAATTTTATTTGCGAAACCCTAATTGTCTTTTTCTCAAAATTATTCCTAGTTCTCCTCGTAATTGATGTATCGATTTAATGGGGCCTGAAATAATTTTGAAAAATCTGTGAATTCTGTGATAGTCGAGAGGCTTACCCCATGTACTGCACGCCGAGTTTCTCATCTAAGTTTATTTTTTAAGATTAATGCGAGACTGTGCTGAACATCTTGAGGCATCATTTTCTCTGCTTATTGGCACCCTTTTAGGAAGTGAGACGAAGGGATATTATAGCCATCAAATATAGGTACTGCATCCATAGCATATTTAATTGAATTGGTACAATAGTAGCTGCTTGACGTTGCTCGTTTAGTGGATTCATGACTTACTCAATACCGTTAACCTGTTGAATTAAATTATCAATTTAACTAGTTAACCCAAGGAAATTTGACTCAGTTAATACTTCAGTATGGATATTATCTGCACTAGTTGATGATTCTCCCGTGTTAAAGTTTAATGGCAGAGTCTGTGTTGAGTTAATGCAATAAACAATTACTAGCAGTACTTTGTCGCCTTGAGTTTTCATTGTAGGAGGTCTACCAAGCATTATTCTCTATTCCTATTGTTAGAGCGATTCAATCCTACTTCTGACAACAAACAACAAATTTTAATCGGTATTACGTCGGACCCGGGATTTAGGGTCAGACGAATATGATCGTTCTCGCTTGTGCATCAAGGCTTGGCAGCTCTTTACAGCAGGGACGCAGACCTTGCCTTTAACTAACAGAATATGGAGAAGTTTTATCTGGTCATCTGATGATGAAAGCTGGGCTTAGAAATGTACTACTGACGCTTATCTCGAACAGTGGTGCTTTTGCTTTGTTGAGTTCTCGGTCTCTGTTGTTGACTGTATTATGTCGTACAATTTTATATACGTGTCAGCATGTAAAATTGTATGGTCGTAGGTATAATATTTAAAAAGTTATTATAGTATTGGATCCGTTTGCAAGCAAGGATTTAGAACTCGCGTGAACGAAGTAATAATACGAGAATTTGTATGAAACAAGTGTTACCGACCGCAGTGTAAGCGCAGATGAAGTCGTGCTGCAGACCTTGATGTCGGCCAGCCGCCATAGTATTGGCGCTTGGGTTCGCTCTACTGCGACCGGGAAATTGGGCCAGGTGGTAGGTGAGCGTCGGTAGTGCATCAGCGTGATATGAGCGACACGATCGCATCGCGTAAGCGTTCTGGGCGACAATACTACCGCGCGCCTACTTATAGCATTCTGACAATAAGTATTGGCGCCTGTCCACCCTGCATCCGCTGCTGTTGAGAGTCATTGACCTGCATTATGAGTGTCTGCAAGGCCTGTTCATTTGGCCTGCACATGGTGACCGCGATTTCTTCGTGTTCTTCTGTAGCATCTGCTGCGTCCATATTCCCGGTGATTGATTTAGTACCGTTGGCTCCCTTCAGAACGATGTCCTTTTCCGACTTGCTGAGGATGATCTTTTCTCTCTCTTGAGCTCTCGTTGTGGCATATATACGGCTTAACGCATCGGCGTTGGTATTACACTTTCCAACTTTGTACTCGACGTCGAAGCCGTGTTCGGATAATTTTATTTTTCATTGCATTAATCTCGAGCCCAGGTCCTTTATGCCAAATAACTATGTGAGTGATTGAAGGTCGGTCACGACCTCAAATCGGGTACCATATATGGTATGTATGGTCGAACCTGTGCGAAGGCCCACATGCTTGCAAGTAGCTTCTTTTCTATAGTGGTGTTATTAATTTGGTGCAATGTTGTGACCGATGTAAAGTATTGATGGTATGAGTTGCGGTGATATATCGGTTGGAATAAGAGCAAAAAAATATTTTTTTCCTTTTAACGTGTAAACTCCGATCGGAGCCCAACTATCACACTGCAAAACATATTTTACAAAATATTGTAATAAAACAAAAAACAAACATTTTTTCCTTAAAATTGTATCAGTTGTTTATAAAATAATAACAAAATTTTTGTGGTTGCGTGGAGATTATTACCAGGTGTACAAGTATGAAATGCGGATTTTTTTTCTAAAAAAACATGTTAAATTCAGAAGAATGATAAAAAGTGCTTTATTTAAAGTATGCTCCATCGCTTGTTATATATTTTTCCCATCTTTCGGGCAATTTGTGAATACCACGCCAGTAAAAATCTTCCCCTTTTGCTGCGAACCATTCATTGAGTCATTTTTTTCACATCTTCGTATGGACCAAAGCGCTGCTCAGCCAGTGCGTGACCCATCGATGCAAACAAGTGGTAATCGGAAGAAGCCAGATCTGGTGAGTACGCCGCATGGGGTAGAACTTCCCAGCTGAGTGCTTCCAATGTGTCGCGAACCGGTTTTGCCGTATGTGATGGAGCATTGTCATGAAGAAAAATAACTTTGTGTTGCCTCCTTCGGTATTCTGGCCCTTTTCAAGCAGCGAATGGTTTCAATCGGTCCATTATTGTTGGTAACGTTTAGAATTAACCGTTTCCCCAGGTTTTAACAGCTCATAATAGACCACGTCCCTCTGGTTTTACCAAACACAGTGCATCGTCTTTCTGCCAAAGCGATTCGGTCTTGCGGTCGATGTAGATAGTGCACCTGGGTCTACCCATGATTTTTTACGCTTGGGATTCTCAAAATAAATCCACTTTTCATCCCCTGTAACTATACAATGCAAAAACGACTTCCTTTTGTGCTGAGCGAGCAAAATGTCACATGTGATTTTACGCTTTTCCATTTGCCTGTCGTTGAACTCTTGTGGTGCCCATCTACCGGTCTTCTGAATATTTCCCATCTCTCGATTGGAAACAGCTTGTCGACTGGCGCCCAATTGCTCGATGAGTTATTTTTGTGTTTGCGAATCATCTTCGTCCAACAATGCTTGCAATTCCACATCTTCGTATTTTTTGGCGGCTTTCCACGTTCCTTGTCTCCAACATCGAAGTCACCACTTTTGAAACGCCGAAACCATCGTTCACACGTATCTTGCGATGAAGCATATTCACCATAAGCTTCTTGAAGTAATCGGTATGATTCAGCAGCAGTTTTCTTCAAATAAAAACTAAAAAATAATGCTGTCCGCGAATGCTCTTTGTTCGGTATAAATTTCAACATATTGAACACAACAACACAACACTATGAACACACTTTTCCAATTTATCACTCGTGCGGGTCTGACACTTGTTGATGACACAACAAAATGGCGCAGTGTCAAATCTCTATAGCACAGACTGCATTCGTGCGCCATCTGTTGTCTAAAATCCGCATTTCATACTTGTACACCTGGTATGAATATATTTTTCTAAATTTTAACTCACAAACTATTAGAACACTCTAATGAGTATCAACACTTTCTCTTGTCTACGTATACTCTTTTTTTACATGAAAAGAGATATTATTAGGCTGTAGACGTTCTCATTTTGTGCGCAATTATTGCGAACTTATGTTTCCTGAATAATTTTCTCAAATTTTTATGGTGTAATTAACTTCCGCCCGGGACATCATGCGGCTCGCGTAGCATATAGGTAAGTTGTCCCCGACTTTACCCTGCAAGAGGAACGCACCGATGGTTTTGTCAGAAACGTCGGTCATTACCACAAATGGCTTTTCGAAATCCGGGTATTGCAATACTGGCGCAGTGACGGGTTTGGCAATCTTTCAAAAATCCTGTATAAATTTTCCATAGTAACCGGCTAGCTCCAGGAAAGACTGTGCATCCTGTACATTCTTGGATACCGAAAATTTGTTTACGGCAACAAGTTTACTTTGTTTAGCTCGTACACCTTATTCCGAGATTATGTGATTCAAACACTGCGGCATCGGGCTTCATGGCCACTACCAGCAGTGACACGTTCCACTGGCTCCTGCTTGACGCTATAGCAATGCTAGGCAGTCGGCTTCTCTCTCCGCGCTTACGATGCATACCACCTTGATTATTCATAAAATCGAAAATATAAATTTATTCATCAAAATCGATATGGTCCCCTTAAAAGTACACCCCATCGACTGCAATGCACTTACGCCAGCGCTTGATCCAATCCATGAAACACCGCTGCTACTTATTTTTCGGTATGTCCTTCACAGCCGTCTTCGATTCTTTCATGACATCCTCTCGGGTCCTGTAACGCGTTCCGCGAAGCGGTTTTTTAAGTCGGTTGAACAGGAAAAAGTCGCAGGGAGCCAGATCAGATAAATTCAAAGGCTGCTGGATAGTATTCGTGTTGTTTTTGGTTAAAAACTCACAGATAAGGATCGCATTGTGCAACGGTACGTTATCGTGGTGCCAAATCCACGAGTTGTTTTCCCACAAATCTGGTCTTTTTTAGCGAATTGCTTCACGCAAACGTCTCATAACCCCCAAATAATACTCTTTGTTGTCTGTCTGTTCTTCTGGCAAGAATTCATGATGCACAACACTGTTGTAATCCATGATTACCGTGAGTATCGCCCTTCTTCTTTTGACTGAAAACAACGTAGTTTTTTCGGTCTCGGCTCATTCGGTGCACGTCATTCACTCGCTTGATGTCTGGATTGCGTGCCATACTCATAAATCCACGTTTTGTCTCCAGTAATGATCCGTTTGATAAATGTTGGGTCGTATTCGATCTTGGAAATCATGTCTTTCGCGATTTCAACGCGGTCCTTTTTTTGCATGAAATTGAGGTCCTTCGGAACCAGTTTTACTGCAACACGTCTGAGGCTCAAATCACTAACCAAAATGTCTTGAGCGGATCCATAAGCGATGTTCAAGTCCTCTGCCAGCTCTCTGATGGTCAATTTCCGGTTTTCGGCCAACATTTCTTTGATTTTATCGATGTTTTTATCGGTTGTCGACGTCGGCAGCCTGCCACTGCATTTGTCATCCTTGACCGACTCACGGCCACTACTGAAGCGTTCGTGCTACCAAAAAACGTTTGATCTCAAAAGAGTATCGTTGCCGAAAAACTTATCCAACATTTCCAAGGCTGCGGACCATTAAATCCGTTTTCACACTAAATTTAATGCAAACTCGTTCATGCACAGTTGATGCCATTTTCAAACTTGTAAAAAATCGTAACTTTTACAAATGTCAAGCTATGATGCTGAATTTTGAGGGGAGTATCAATAACAGATGTGGTAACCTAACAAAAAAAATTCCAATCAGGTGACTGACAGCGCCACACGGTGGCCGGTCCTAAAACTTTTTGATTAAGGTAGTATTTCCTTCACTTGTTGAACAAACAAACAATACTTTCAACAAACAAACACGGTAGTTCACGCCGGCGCATAAAAGAGACACAACTTTTCGCCGAGAGAATCCATCACTACAAAGCCACACACAAACGAAGACCGCAGACGACACAAACACTGCCAGCACCAGATACCCGACAAAAAACGACACAAACACGTTAAAATCACGAATTACCTCCATAAGCAGATCACGGCAACGCGATCAGTGCACGCGGTAGCCGACATATTGGCTAGCCACGCCCGACCGCCTGCTGGATGCAGGCACTTACAGCGGCTCAGGTGCAACAACATCGAGACGGGAAACCCAGGCAAGGCGCGTTCCGACGCCCACCATGGCATCCAAAAACGCATACGTGCAAAGCTCACTCCATCAGGAGATAAAGAAGAACTAGTCTAAAAATAATTTCACACAAATACAAGTTTATTTTGTAACTGAAAAAACCCTACTTTTTTTAGTTTAAATTAAATTAAATTAAATTAAAGTTTAAAATGAATTTCCTCACTGTTCGAGCCCGAATTCTAGACATCTAGAGAAATAAAACTAATGTTATTAGGGAAATACGGTTAGAACTTATGACAATGACATTCGCTTCATATGAGACGGCTCAGTATGCTGTTGTGAAGAAGGCGTGACGTAGCGAGCAAGACAGCGGAAAACGTCAACGGGACAAGCTAGAAGGTGTCTGCCTTCTACTTACGCGTCTTGGCGGGCAGAGTGGTGGATGCCCTACCTGTGGTGAGGGAATACCCCTACCTTGCCGTCTGGCTTTACAGCAATGACGAGACATTGAAGCAAAAGCGCGACTTGCTGAACCAGGATGCCGACAAAAGGGCTCCAAGTAAAAACTGCGAGATCAACGATTATAAGTTACATGATGGCATCATGTATAAAAGAGTGAATGGAGCACTGTTCTATGCAGCGCCCCAAGCCATGAGAAAATCGCTCGCTATCCGCTATCACAACCTATAAGAGCACCCAGATGTAGAAAGAACTTACGCGAAAGTAATAAATCAATTTTATTTCCCAGGTGCATGCAAATACCTACGAATCCACATAAACGCTTGTGTTATTAGGTGCGCAACTAAGTTCCCGCTGTTTTTTTTTTTTTTTATGAAAATACAACTTTATTGTGAAAAATGTTTACAAATGAATCATTCAAAATATTGCCCATCGCTAGCGACAACTTTTTCCCATCTTTCTGGCAGAGCTCGAATACCGTCACGGTAGAAGTGTTCTTCTTTTGAGGCTATCCACGAATCAAGCCATTTTGAGATGTCTTCATATGAGCTGAACTGCTGATTAGCCAGACCATGTGCCATCGAACGGAACAAGTCATAATCGGACGGCGCAATATCTGGGGAATATGGCGGGTGGGGTAGGACTTCCCATTTGAGTGTTTCTAAATAGGTTTTAACGGGTTTGGCAACGTGAGGCCGGGCGTTGTTATGCTGTAGAACCACTTTTTCGTGCCTCTGCTCGTATTGTGGCCGCTTTTCGCGCAGTGCTCGGCTCAATCGCATCAATTGAGTTCGATACCGTTCCGCAGTGATGGTTTCGTTCGGTTTCAACAGCTCATAATAAATAACACCGCCTTGGTCGCACCAAATACACAGCAAAATCTTCGCAGCGTGAATATCCGGCCGAGCCGACAACGTAGAAGCATGACCGGGCAGTCCCCATGATTTTGTTCTCTTTGGGTTGCTATAATGAATCCATTTTTCATCACCCGTAACGATGCGATGAAAAAAACCCTTCTTTTTTTGCCGCTGGAGCAGTTGTTCACAAGCGAAAAAACGGCGCTCAACGTCTCTTGGCTTCAAATCATAAGGAACCCAAGTTCCTTGTTTTTGAATCATTCCCAACGCATGCAATCACTTGGAAATGCCTTGGCGGGTAACTCCTAATGCTGAAACAAGCTCTTTTTCCGTTTGGCACGGATCCTCATCAAGCTGTTACGTCAAATCCGCGCGGTGTTTTTACAAAAACCGACAAATTTAAGACGTGTGAGGCGTTTCGGCGTGAGTTTTCCGTACTCTGGTCAAGGAGAATAAATTCTCCCTTTACCACACCTGACGAGAAACACCGAAGACGCAAGCCCCCTTTTGAGTCTAACCTTTCGGAAAATTACTCGGGACAGGGCTGAGAATGCTCGTTGATTATTCGCGTTAACCCGTCACTCGTCTCGATAAACTAAATTGATAAATTACCCCGCGGAGGAAGGGATTTTAGGTGGGAAGGGAAATGGTAGGTTACTTTCACTTGGGGAAAAATTTACGGAAATGTCAGATTAGAAAAATTGGGTTCGTACTTACGTTTGGTTTTCCTGGTGAAGTTGTTTCGCTGGTAACCGATGCGTGGAAGGGAAAATTAAATGGCAATCGTTTGTAAAAGAAATCGTTATACTCGATGAATCGTGAAGCTGTTAGATTTTATTCAAATAACCGAATAATTGATACACGTACGTTCGCTATTACCGTACGCGAGCGATCGTTATTTCTCGATACAATATACTTAACGCGATACTTGTTGTTCGATAAAACAGTAAAACGAAATAAACAGCGTGGACTTGAACAAAAACGGCAGAAAACAATTAAATTCAATTTCTTCTAAGCTTTAGATAAATTCTGTATGATTAAAAATGAGAAAAAGTACATTCAAACCGAACTTAGATCGTTCGACCGTTTTTATTTTTAGTACTCACTCTGGACTTTGGCTGACTCTACAGGGTGGGGTTCCTCCGCGGTAATTATCGCCAACGGGCTGTCTACTGACTGCTCGGCGACTGACTACTATGAACTATCAACTATTAACTGTTAACTACAACTGCCTTTTTTCGGGCTTTTTCCCGTCCTTATATAGGTCCTGGAGGGCTTAATTTTCTATGCGGGGATTATAATAGAACTCGGACTTTGGACTTTATCGATGATTCATTTTTTCTCCTTCTAGCTGTGACGTCATCGTCGTTTTGATTCTTTTCTTGAGCTGCATGCGAGGCGATACCACATGTCGCGAAGTGGTTGAAGGATTATTCCTTGCTTCGGTGGCACGCGTAGAGATAGAGAAAGAGAGAGAGAAAAGCGCCTCGGTCAGGCAGCTAGGTGTCGAGGGTTTCGGGCCACGCTGCGCTGTAGATCCGAGTCGCTTCCGCTGTCCCTTTTATGACTAATACCGAATATAGTTCTTCGATAATGTTAAACTTATTTTAATTCTTAATAATGTGTAACGTAAATGGGCATATATAACTACTATAGTAACAAACTGTCTATGGTTTTCATATCCTCTCATGATCCTAATTGTTTAGTTAAAACAATATATTGGCTTTTCAATTTCCTATAATGTTAAATTTTCATATTGGCAATTATTTCTTGTATCCTTTTAAGTAAGCATTTCTCTTCTGAGTTCCTATCATAATTTTAGCTCAAAATTGTTCATTAGTATAAATGATTTTATATCAAAAGGCTGCTTACTGTCACACTGGGTCACAAAGTAGGTGTTCTATAAATATGTATTGTTGCGAGGGAACACTCCTCGTCTTATAGTGTTAACACAGAGAGAGACGGGAAAGACGGCATCGTCTCGGGTGCGACCCGAGCTTCGAGTCATCTTTACCATCTACAATATGAATCGTTTTTTCCTTATTCTATCCTATTTTAACGCTGATTATCTGTATGATATTATTGTTTAGCTCTTATATCGAACTCCCGTTTAAATGGTTTGTTCCTTTTAAATTATTGATTTATTTATTAAATATATATATATATATATATAACATAGTTTAAATATTTACTTCATAAGAAGTCCAAATCTTTGCTACGATTGTGTTTAAATTTATATTTAAACGTTCAGAGATTCTGAAGAAATGCCTTTTGGGCTTTTGGTGTTCTGTAATCAAAAACAAATTCCAATTTCCTATCAATACCATTAATGAGACATAGGTCTTCGTGTAATATTTTTGTTCATTGCATTATTCGTCATCGGATATAAGAACTTCCGAAGCAACGAAAACGCTGCTACGTCAGTTAGTCTATCTTCGTGTAATATTCCTGTTTATTGCATCATTCGTTGTAGCATCTAGGGACTCTCAAAGCAACGAAAACGTTGCCACGGCAGTTAGTCTATCTTTGTGTAATATTTTTGTTTATTGCATCATTCGTCATAGCATCTAGGGACTTCTAAAGCAACGAAAAGGTTGCCCCGGCAGTTAGTCTATCTTCGTAAGCCAGGTACGGTATATGACGGGGGAAGGAAGCGACTACCCGACAGTCACCAATAGAACACGCGGACATGAATCAATTAAAGATTTCGATGACACGCGCCGCCAATGATATCCACCGGCCGTAGAGGGAAAACTCTTGATACGAGATTCAAGTCCCTCTACGCTGGCCGTTTAGAGTTGGGCAGTGGCCTACCAACTCTTGGTTTTTCGTTGTCAAGTACAGTGATGAACCTGGCCGTCCATTCCTGGTGCGCACCATGTGTCCCCACTGCCTTGCCTCGGCGTACCTGCAGGCCTCACCCCTCCCGCCGTCATTATACCTGTATAATCTCTGGTAGCTATAAGACTCGACAACGATGCAGGTTTATGATCTTCTTTAAAAGAAAGATAGATATTGGAGCATGGTTACGTCAGGACGTAACAAAGCAATGCCTCTAATTCAGCGTCTTCGAAGGTTTTTGGCCTAACTAATTTGACTTACGAGAGGGCCGTGGAGCTGGCCTATTCTTTGGAATCAGCTACGAGGGATGTTGCTGAAATGGGCGTAACACAGAGGAACAGCGCAGACATCGACAACTACGTTGGATCAAGAGGATCACGACTTTCAAAGAATTCTGGTGTCAACAGGGAGTCGATTCGATGTTATTGTCGCGGTGGCATAAGCCACAAGGCACCGGTATATAAGCACAGAGATTACAAATGTAATACGTGTGTTGTGTCGCGGAATATTCCACTTCACGTATTCTCAAGAATATTCCTTAGCTGACACAGCTAGATACATAATTCTAAAATATAGCATTCGCTCAAGACAGGATGCGAGGGAGACGCCGATGCAGCATGAGGCGACTCGTTAGGTAAAACTGCCAACTAAGGGATTTTAGCAAACGCAGTTGCTAACTGCTTTACTAAAATCAGTATTAAATTAGACTCAACAGAGAACGGTTGGTTCCTCGTGAAATACTCGAAACAACGTATCATTGTACATTCTTACATTGACATTTAAATAGACAACGGAAAGTTACCGTTGCCTATAATAAACACTTCCTTTTATTTATATTAAGCAATGCGCTTACGAGTGTGAGAGGGGACGCACACACGATAAACCTCCCCTCTTCAATTGTTGTACGTAAGCGACATGCGACTGCAGGTCGAGCTGAAAACTGTGCGTCGCTCTCGCGACTACTCACTTGGGTTTGAGCCGTCTGTGTATACACACTTATATGTAATGTAAATATAGTTTATTTGTAAAGTGAAAGTCCTCTTTTCTTTCCACAATTTAACATGGTAGCAGAGCGTGGTTAATGGCTACAAATAGCAAAGAGGCTACGACATCGGAAGTGAAACAAGAAGTGAAGCCTGAAGAAGAAATATCTGATCACAAAGGAAAGTTCGAGACTGAAGAAAACGAAACGGAGAAAAAGGATATTTCGATACTGGTGTTTGATGGAGAGGACTATAGTATGTGGAAGAAGAGAGTTACGATGTTCCTAAAGATGAAGAAGTGTAGTGATGTAATAACTACAGAAAAAGTCACGTCAGATAAACCTGAATGGGATGAACAAGATTTAAAGGCTATTAATATTATATAACTCGATCTCAAATAAACAATTGGAATTTGTAAGCGAAGAGGAAACAGCTTACAAGATTATAAAAAGGCTGGACGGCATGTATTTGAAGGAACAGACTGGAAAAAATGACATACAATAAATATAGCGATAAAGCATCATATTTCAGTAACTTTGAAAAGTCAGTAAATGAGTTGAAAGGCGCAGGTGCTAAAGTAAGTGAAAAAGATAAGTTAAATTATATGCTCAACACATTGCCGGAATCGTATAGTTATATAGGCAATCTGATACATTAAAAGAAGAAGATCAAACGGCAGACTATGTAAAGAATAAAATATAAATAGCTGAATTGAAGAGTCAAAATGATCATAGAGAATGAAGATCGAATGTTTTTGCTACAAACAAAGGAAGCTGCTACAAATGTAGGAAAACCGAGCATTTCGCAAGAGAGTGCCAAGATGGCGGCCAAGCGAGACACAGCGGCGGAACATGGCGAGGCTCAACACGTGGTCGCGGCCGAGGCAAAGGAAGAGGGGAAAACTTCCGCCAACAGCAGCAAGGAGCCAACACCAGTCAACAGAGCAGCTCGGGAGCAAGCGCCTAGATAGCTACAACGCACGCGGTGTATAACAGCGAGACAAACAGGTTACGAAATCATGAGATGGTTACTCGATAGCGGATATACGGATCATATCGTAAATGATGTAAAATATTTTGAGAAATCGATTGTATTTAAAAAAACCGGTTAATATTTACTTGGGGGACAATAGATTTATACAAGCAACAAACATCGGAAACGTAGTAAGCTATTTTGATGCTTTTGGAACAATAAATGAAGTCAATATGATAACGTATTTTATGCTAAAGAGATGAATGCAAATTTGATAAGTTTTGGTAAATTAACTGATAAAAATACGATTGTTTCTAAAAGAAATGTTACAAAGGTTATTGATGAAAATGATAGAGTTATAGCAGTAACTTACAAAGAAAATCAAGTATTTAAGATGAAAAGGAAATTGAAATATGAAGAGACTTGTGTAAATAGTGCCGAGCAAAGTAATAATAACATGAGCCAAAAGGAAGGATGACATAGAATCCTAGGTCACGTAAACTTTAGCTATTTGAATACACTGTGTTCGCAACAATTGCTAGAAAGCATTCCGAATGAACTGGAAACTGAATGAAATGCAAAACTTGTCTAGAAAATCAAATGCATAATGCACCGTTTATAAATAATAGAACAAATGATATACTAGAAATTATACATACGGATGTGTGCATTAGTTTTAAAACCGCTGGTTTAAACGGAGAAAGATATGTTGTGTCTTCTATTGACGGTTATAGCAAAATAGCCAAAGTTTACTGTATTAAAACGAAAGATGAAGTGTTTGGTTGTTTAGTCAAATTCATTAATGAATCTGAAAATTTAACTGGAAAAAAAGTGAAAACTGTGAGGTGTGATAACGGAAAAGAATACCTGAATAATCGCTTTTATAAATTTGCCGAAGAAAAAAGTATTGTTATAAACAATTGTCCAGCGTACGTACATGAATTGAACGGCACAGCCAAACGATTTAACAGATCAATAATAGACATAGCGCGATGTTTATTATCAGAGGCACAAGTACATAGAAGATATTAGCCTGAAATAATATGTGCGGCGACATAAGTAGAAGGGGCCCGTTATAGAAAGACAAGGCGTGGCCGGCTGGCGCCAGGGCGTGTCTAGAATAGCCCCGCCCCCTCCCCACCACTACCCCTACCCCTGTTGCTTCCTCATTGGTTGTTCCAGGGGGCGTGTCTACCCCCACTACTTCACCCCCGTTCTCGATTGGTCTCTACAACCCCCACCACCTCCACCCTTATCCCTGATTGGTCCCCACCAGTCCTCACCTCCAGTCCACCTATCCTAGTGTTCTGATTGGTGCAGCGTCACAGCGCCATCTGCCGGATTTTGACCCGTACTCAATTGCCGGTGCGCCATCTAATGTCGGTAAACGTGTTACAGATCGTCGGTAAAGAAGATTGGATGACGGCAGTCGGCCCAGCAGAAAATTAATTACCGATACGCCATCTACGGTCGGTAATCATGTTACCGATCGTCGGTAAAAAAGATTAAATGTTGGCAGCCAGTCCAGCAGAAAATGAATTACTGATGCGCCATCTACTGTCTGTAATCGTGTTACCGACAGGTGGTAAAGAAGTTTGAATGTTGGCAGTCGGTCTAGCAGAAAATGTATCGGCGATCAACAAAGTGGATCGGTTGTCAACCGTCGGTATGTAGCCGACCATCGCTACAGCAAATTTGGGACTTACGGAAGATAAGTAGACTGGGTCTCGCGGTAAATAATATTCTGCACCCCCATCGACCGGTTTCCCTCAGTCGTCGATAACCGAGAGCCCTCGGTAGCTTTTTAAATTTTTTTGTTAATTAAAAAAATGTATCAATTAAAACGACTATTTACAACAACGGTAAATGAAAACGCTCGTTATTTTTTAGTTTCATAAAAAACTGTTTTATTTTAACATTCTCGTCCAACAAACATGTATTGTTCGTCCGTAATTTTCAATGACATCCGTGGCAGTCATGGCAAGCTGGTGGTCGACCGTCAATTTGTGTTTTCGTACCCGATTTTTTGTAATGTACATAGCACGGCATGTACGAGGAGACCTCGCGGTCAACCTTCAGCTCCTCCGGTAGTTTGTCGTACAGAATTTCTATTTTTCCGCCCTAATGTTTCAATAGCAGCGGTTTCGGTATGTACGCGAGCTCAGCTTTGGTGAAGTTTCGGGGATCCTTGCAGCAGTCGATCATGAGTATACTACCAATAGTATTCATTGTGGAAAGAGAGGCAAAGATACTTTCACAACGACGTTGCCTTTTCAACTAACTTTTTTCACAGCTGTTACCATTAGATATATACATATGGCGTCGATGGCCAACATAGCAAGCCTCTTGTGTAAATACGCAAGGCATAACGACACAGTAAGCGTAGATTGGTGTAGATATTTTCAACGGTGTATCACCGTCAAGCCATTCCAATCCATGATGAAAACACGTTAGTTTATTGTTGCTCGTACGTATACTCCTTGATAGTTCACTAAAGTCATATGATGGTTCGACAAGCCAATGACCATAATGGTCTTCCTGAAGAGTCATCACAGCAATCTCCTTTGGTAGAAAACGGTTGTTTGCATCGTAGAGCGCTTGAATATCCACTATAACGTCCATTATGAGGGTTTGATGTAGACTGATACCAGGTGTGGTTGCGTAGATGAGTTTAAATATTACAGCGTCGTGTGTGGCGCCCCCTCACGCACTAAAATCTGTAATGACCTGACGTGTGGAATTTATCTCTATTACATTATCATACTCGGCGTATACCACACAATTTAATGTAGATGTCAGAGCCGTTGCAAACCGTACTTCGATCCTTACACTACAGTGTCTTACGAGATTTCAGTGACCGAAGTAACTTGCTGATAAGTCCGGTGTCAAATCAAAGACATACAGACAGTAGCCTTTGGGATAGTCGCTCCTGGTAATATCTAGACCCTCATTCTGAAAGTGTATACCTGTGCCGCTAAAGAGCGTGTGATAACTGCTATCCACTTTTCGTTACCATCAAACACCGGTTGAAGAGGCTTGCTCGGTATTTGTTGACCATCGACATACAGGGAGAGGAAATTTATCGAATGATTATTAAAGTTAAACGGATTTAACGTTGTACTGCCATTGAATGCTCGATTATTCACAAAACCAAGAATTATTCGTTTAGGTAATTGGCCTAGAATAACGTTATCCAGAGTATCGCCAATGATACCGCTATGCATCGTAAAAGCTTTAACCTCAACCCTTGTTATAAGATACCTGGCGGTTGTTTTTGCAAGCATTTTGGCGTGAGCTATCAGCACGCCTGGTGCGATTTTTGCTCAACGGAAGAGTAATGTAGCCTCGGTCATATGTAGTTTATGTGTCACACCGGCCGTAGGAATCTCCATAAGACAAAAATCGTCTTTTGAGCGTACAAGCCGTAACCGTACTTCCACACCGTTCAGCAGAAATTTATCCTGATTAAAAACATCGCAATGCACATGGCCAATCATATCTAAAGTCCGACCATTCTTTATGTACTTTTCACGATTATTCAGATCGATATTAGGGCTATTCGACGCACCTGGTAGACTGTCAAACGTACCGGGCGTGTCAGCGTACCATAGCGCGGTCGTTAAGTGAGAATTTTTAGCAGCCGGTCCATAATTGAGTAACGTCTCAATATATGCTCTGTAGGGGTATGCATTGTTTGGCGGTGCCACGAATTTCTGGTTAAAATATACATCCACCTGATTGAAAAGGCTATGCAGAAAGTTATTAACAGGTACTACGTTGTACTGTGATTCAGCTGTTGGAATAACCCGAACATTTACAATAATCATTGTATGAGCTAGGTCCAGGTATTCTTCACCGTGGCCAGGTATGACAAATTCCAGGGGTCCGTCACACGTGAGGGACGACACAGGCTTGTAGTGTATCCATTGTGATGCTTCTATAGCCGTCTGCATTGGAGGTATGGTGAATAAGTCGAGCTCCGACTTCATGCACTCGGAGGAGTGTGAGTGTAAGAACGACATTGTTAAACACCTCCAAAAATATCGTTGGTCTTTGCTCGTTTGCGCCTACTACTTTCGATACCTCTTCTCTTTCTCTTTGTTATCCTTTTCTTTTTATTCTTTGCGACACCGCGATGTTTCCTTGCTGCAATGCGTCTACGTCTTGTTGATTTTTTCTTCTTCTTCTTCTTCTTTATTCCTAACGATTTTTTCGAAATACCAGTACGCCTTTTCCTCATCCTCGTAGGCACGCATCCCGATAACGACTGTATCATGCGAGCGGTACCCACAGCATTATATCCTGAACCATTCATGAGAAGTGTGATTTTTTCATTGACTTTTCGTTGTAAATTATCTCCAGATTCGGCTGCGCGTCGACGCAATCACTCCTTGAATGGCATTTTGCGACCGCTCACATCCTCGATAAACCCGTGCGAATGGCTTCTTTCCCTATAGCTTTAGCACCTTTGGTCAACAGTGGTAAAACACTCCGAAATAGACAACCGAGAAAACTACCGATGCCGTGACCGCGCTAATGCGGGGAACCCGCAAACACGTTACCTATATAACCACCTCCGCCACCTATTTGATTCTCATAATACGTCGTATAATGAGCACATATATTGTCTAATTGAGTCGTTTGAAATGAAGTGTGAGCGTTAAGGTTCCATACTCGAATGCAATAGGATTACCCAGATGATCTCTTATATCCACCTCGATCGTGCTGAAGCAATTGTTGAGTAAACCTATGTAATTTGACGATGAGAAACATTTTACTTGCGTTGTACCATACGTGTAGTTTTTTGTATTTAAATTTACAATCCTAAGTCGTGCTGTCTGTGTATCACCTACCGTATACGGTACACAAATATCGCTGTAGACAAAAAGCTGATCGGGCAGAGCCCTATTTATACACGCGGGTACTCGTCCTACGCGTGGAACGCCTCGCATAAGCTGCAGGTAAAGACCCCCTGGGGTTTCTCGGTCAAGCAGCAGCAGTTCTTCGTGTTTCTCAAAGCCCAATATACGTGCTATTTTAATACTCATTCGTAGTACTCCAGGATAGCCTAGAGGTTTAGGGCACGACTCTGTTACCTCAGACTCGAGGGCAACGTACTCTTTAACCCTTTCAACATTTACAATTTTTATGCCTGCTTCTCGCAGCCTCGGTAAATTATTGATATTTTCCACAATTTCTTCGTGATTTTTGTACAAACCTCGAGGTATTCGGTTTGTAGTAACTTCTTTACTCTCACAAGCCATCGAGCCGATTATCGTATCTGCTTCTTGTAAATGCGTCATTGCACAGGGTATATGAATTCCCGATAAGCCCAAAAACCAGCGACCCTTTAACGATATTTCACGCGGCAATTGAGCTATAAAATGTGTTGTTGTATTTTCGGGAAAATACTTCGTACTGCTGTTGCTCGGTAGAACAAGAAAAAAATTATCCTCGTCATGCATCGCTTGGACAAAATTTCGTTTATTCGAGACCGTGAACGTTTGACGCTGGTATCCACGAGTTAAATTTCGCTGGGTATCCCACCCAACTCACGGAAATTTGTTTTTTCGCACCGTGTCATTTTGTCCGTAAAACTTGATCAATCTTGAATTCTTTATTCTTCTCCATACGCTTCTCATGAACGCTCGTTAATTCTTCGGGGTAAAAGAAACCATCGATAGTTTCGTCTTCGAGATCGCACAACGCATACACATACAAACCCTGTCTATGTAAAACTTTTTTGATACGAAAAATTTCTTCACTCCAATTTTTCTCGTAACCTTTTTCGAAGGTGCCTTTAGTTCTACTGATTCGAACGTAATCGCCGGGTTTGTATTTATAAAGGGTGGTTAAATTGTAAGGGCCGATGTTGAATGTGAACCACACCTAAACGTCAAGTTTTTTTCTGCATTTCATTTGACATTTCTCAATTTCAGACTAACTCAATTTGAACCATGGAAAGATACACAATCGAGCAACGCGTTAAAGTTATTCAGGCTTATTATGAAAATGGGCGTTCAAATCAAAATGCATATCGTGCACTTCGTGATTTTTTCGGTCAATTTAATCGTCCAAATGTGCGTACAATCGGAAAAATCGTGCACTTCGTGATTTTTTCGGTCAATTTAATCGTCCAAATGTGCGTACAATCGGAAAAATCGTGCAAAAATTTGAGCAAACCGGGTCTGTAGGAGATATTAAAACACCAGTGCATGCTCGTACAGCTCGTACTGCTGCTGTTCGCGATAGTGTGGCTGAAGAGCCGTCCACCTCAACTCGTCGTCGTGCCCAACAATTGCACCTCTCACGCTCGTCGTTGATGAACATTATGCATAAAGACTTGCATTTACACGCTTATAAGGTGCAATTGACTCAAGAACTAAAGCCTCTTGACCATTCCAAACGTCGTCAATGGTCAGAATGGTGGCAAGAAATGGCAACAGTGGATGATCAATTTTCGAAGAAAATCATCTTCAGTGATTAGGCACATTTTCACCTCAGTGGATTCGTCAATAAGCAGAATTGCCGCATTTGGGGGAATCATAATCCAAGAGTGATTGTCGAAAAACCAATGCACCCACAAAGAGTGACTGTTTGGTGCGGTTTATGGGCTGGCGGCATCATCGGGCCGTATTTTTTCCAAAATGAGGCCGGTCAGGCAGTTACTGTGAATGGTGTTCGCTATCGTGAGATGATAACGAACTTTTTATGGCCCGAATTGGAAGATATGGATGTGGGCGATATGTGGTTTCAACAGGACAGTGCCACTTGCCACACAGCTAACGAAACAATAGCTCTTTTGCGCGACAAATTCAATCGCCGTGTTATCTCACGTATTGACGATGTCAATTGGCCGCCAAGATCATGTGATTTGACACCGTTGGACTTCTTTCTTTGGGGTTATTTGAAAGAAAAGGTGTACGTCGATAAGCCAGCAACAATTCAAGAGCTAAAGGATGAGATAATTCGGCACATTAACGGCATAGAACCTCAATTATGCCTATGCGTCATCGAAAATTTGGACCATCGGATGGAGGTGTGCCGCCGAGGTCGCGGCGGCCATTTGGCCGATATTTTGTTCCATACATAATTGAACCATACCATATTATCATAATAAAAAGAATTGACAATAATTTCCTAAATAATTTGTGTTTTATTCAAAATCAACATCGGCCCTTAAAATTTAACCACCCTTTACGTTGTGAAACGTAAAGGGTGGTTTCAAGGGTCTCTTTTCACGTCGCTTTATCGCGCAAGTTGTCATATTGCGCACCGCTGTATCGGCATTATATAGCGTTACGGCGGCCGGTTGCATTTTAATGCTCGAGTGTACAGCATGATTGTACGCATAAACATATTGTTGTAGTATATCGATGTAACGATGAGTATTACGAGGTGTGAAGTAGCGCCTCATCCGTTCCTTGAGAGTGCGATTAAAACGCTCGACAATCGAGGCTTTTACATCAGGATTACGAGCAACACGGAATTGTATGTTTTCATCTTTGAGAAAATTTTGAAGTTGACCACCGAGGAATTCTTTTCCACGGTCGGTTTATAGTGAAACAGGTGTACGACCATCGTTACGCTCGAGAATACGTTTAATGCCTTTGTTACTTCGCGGACAATTTTGTCCTGCAAGGGTTCGACCTAGGCATATTTGCTGACAACGTCAATTACCATAAGCAGATAGGAGACGTTGTCGTTATAGCTACTCAATGACCGTAGATCCAGGAGATGACCTCCCAGCATCGTCAATATTTGTAACATTGTAATACAGTTGTGGAAAGACACGGTGCATGGGTCTATGAATGGTATAACTATCCTGTTGAGTGAGCCAGTCATATACGGTGTCTGCTTTATTTTTGCTACTGATTAAACGTCGCGCACCAGCGTATCCAGCTGGATGCGAAGGATCGTAGTACACTTTTTCGAAAGTCATCTTTCACCGCTCGTTGTACAGCTTGTTCTAAATCTTTATCCACTTTTCAAATACTTTTATTACTTTTGTTTTCGGACGTTTTGAAGAAGTATTCCCAGGGTGTGTAGCGTCGTTGTCGTCGTAGTCGTCGTTGGAATTATCGCCAACCGCATCCACATTCATAGAATGCGAGTCGTTATGTTGCATCATCTGAACATCTTTTCTTGGTCGTTTAGTACCTCTAGATACGCCTAAATCCCACAATCTACTGTTGCCTATAAATTCACGCGTAACGCTCTTTGTGCGTAGACTAACGATAAACTCGTGTCTGCCTGTTGCTTTAAAGTTGTTTCTACCTCGTACTGCATCGTTTTGAGGTCGACAATTTTAGAATTTGGAATGAGGATACTGTCTATTGTTACACATACTTTTTTGTCCCATCTTATGCTTTTTGATTCATCACTCGTGGGTTTGCGTAGAAACTTTAATAACGCAGTCGCTCGGCGTTTATACATATTTGGAACGCTATTAACGATGTCAGCATCGCTCGTGGCTTCTGCATTATCTATCTCATACGATGTTTCAGGTAGTGCTGGTGAAAACAATGCATTTTTCGTACCAACGAGATATAGATAACGCTGCAGCACTTGTAAATACTCTTTCCATTTACTAGCGTCGTCTTTACTATACTTGTTTGATTTAAAAATGTTATATAGCTCAGTGTCTAGTCTTGAAACAGGATCACCCTGGGTCTGTACTGTTTTCTCGTTTGCCGCTGGTGCATGATTATTCCCAGAACCAACCATAGGTATTTCGTCGTAACGACCGTCTGCATCACTATTTCCGTCCTTTACCTCGGACATTGGCACTAAAAACATTTTTTTCGCATGCTCCATTACGAGGATGAATTTTTATCCTCAACGCAGTATTGTTTTGTCAATCGTCACTACCACTGAAAAATTTACTAAATAAAGTTGTGATTATGGGAGCCAGTAAAAGTGGTAAAAAAGCACCACCCCCTTTTTGAATTATAAAGCGTTTCTTCGCTCTCGAATTATATTTCCGCTGCTTACGAGCGACTGTACAAACACCACCACCACCACGTTGTTTTGTCACACATCCTGAGACAAGCTGTCGAAGTATATTTTTATATTTTTTTAAACGTTTTTTAACACTTGACTTGACACAAACAACTCCTTGTAAAATGTTTAACGCGCATTCACAGATACAATTGATTAGAGGCTTATCAGCATTACGCAATATTGATTTTCGCTGTTTTTTATTTGAATGACAAATAGCGTTAAGTAGGGCTATACAACGTTCATCGAATGGAATGTAATGTGTATTTTTCTTCTTCTTTTTCTTCGCGCTGGTGCTATCTCTCATTATTACAATTTCACAGTAGATGTATTACGGGTGAATGCCCGAGTCTTTTCGCGTGATGCGTACACGATTCATATCCATTAGCGACTGATGTGGTGTCTACTTGTGCTTCCAATTAAATACGTTGAAGAGTGTTTTTCGGCATGTAGACCAGCAATCGTGGATCATCGAGAAATATCATTGTACGACATCGACAATAATCGGGTGTCGATTGCTTAAGATCCAAGAGTAGATAACCGTGTGGCTGTGCGGTAGCATCGTAATATGACTCGGTTAAAAATCGTGGATTCTCGGGGTATACTTGTCTCGCTAGATGTGTAATTTGTGCTCGATCACGTGGATTTTTAATTATCACCATATAATTGGCGTTTAATGATATATCACGTTGTCCGTGTCCCTGATGGAAAATATTTTGTGTGATAAAAATCACACTAATATTTTTATGATGGCTACCTTTTGTGAAAAGGTCGACAATGGTATTATTTGAGGATTCGCGCATTAAATCATCGATAATAACCAATTTTTTCAAGTTATTGTCGCTCGAATAATCCTCCTGTTGCGGTAGACCCTCGTTAAATTTAATTTTTGGGGTTTTGGATTTTTTATTACTCCCAGTCTTAGTAATTAACGACGACGGTTGTTGTTGTTCACATGTGTTATTCAGAGCAACGATATCAGAATCGAGAGTATCTCCATAATAACATATAATTCGGTCAAATTCAACGTCACTCATTGAATTGAGAAACTTTAGAAATTTCCTTACGAAAACTGTTTTCCCACATCCAGTGGGGCCACAAATCAGCGACGTCCACGGATGTTTCCAGCGTACATCCATTATTTTTACTTATAAAGCGTGACAAATCCACGATACTATTGATGATGATGACGTAGAATATCGTAGAGCAACGAGATGCAAAATCGCATACACCAAGTGCACAATAAGCGTGTTGCCCAGCCGGGTGGCGGCGGCGGCGGCGGCGGCGGCGCGTACCCACACGTCGTTATTAGCTTATCAGACATGTGCGCGGGCGCGGTTCAGCTTATACAGATACACGCTCGCTCATAAGCTTATGACCAGGCGAGCGTGTATCTGTATATTAATGCTGATGATGCTGAGTAAAAAACACGTTTAAATAGCATACATGTTTCTTTATTATAGAGAGAGAGTATTATACATAAAAATATTAATAATTTCAATTTATACTGAGGCGAGACATGGGTGGGAAGGGTTATCGACGATGAGCCACGTGTGTATTTAAGAAAAGTAATGCAATAATTATCTTAACATCTACAACTGGTAAAATTAATTATTATCATCATAATCGTGTGTTATCGCGTGAATTATGAAAAATTAATTCTTGCGTAACCGAGAGCAATCGTTCTTCGATCATTCTTCAAACGGTTTTGAAGCCACCAGAGAAATGTCTGTGATTAATTTTTTCACCTCCTGTGTTATGAACGGAACACAAAATATCTGCAACTCCAGGAACAATATATCGAAATGTTCAAGGAATGAGGGATCCACTCGATGACGTACAGCTTCACACAGATTAGAGCTATTCTGTGTTAAAAGAGTTTTAATACGCACTTGGTCCACATTCTCGACTAGTTCTTTAGCGGGAATATGTATAACTAATTCAGCACATAGAACATCGATACAGTTTTTCACATAAACGACGTAGCGCTGGAGCCGCCTGAAGCGCTCATCGACACACGGTGTTACGATGCATAGTCCGTCAAAAGATTTATTTTGCATAACTATATTCGGTGAATAGATGTTTTTCTTCTTCTTCTTCTGTGGTGGTGGTTCCAGCTGTGTATTTTCATCGTTAGGATTGACGTCCTCGGCGACCACATTGTCCTTGGCTTGGTCGAAAACAATGGATTTTGAGCCAAACGAGGACGCAAAGTGAATCTCGCAGTCATCGATGTTGAGTGTTTTACGGATGCGTTGATCAGCTTTCCAGCCATAATTCGTACAGGCCCCGAAATATGATGCTATCTCGGTCAAGGCATCTTGTAGTTGACACCACTTTGTAGATTCAAAGGTAATACCACCCGACGAGTTATTATGCTGCAGCTTAACGACCGGTGTAACGTCACCGCTTGCGCGTACCTAAAGACCCACAGTTATCCTCTTTGTTTTCGAGTAGTTCAAATTGTATGTTGTAGCAAGCAACAATGGTGCTTCAAAATGTTCCATGGTTGATAGAAAATACAACAGAGCGACACGGAAAAATAAATAAATGATGAGGGAAACGAAGCTACGATAACTGTATTTCGTAGCTTGTCACGGGTCGGACTGCCACCCGATCCTCTCCTCAAATGTTTTTATAGATAGGTGTGAATCGTCTCATATGTTGAAATGGTGGGGGCAAGCGTTTACCCCCACCAACGTAACCTTACTAGAGCATATAGAGAAGTTATACTTCTGTATACTACAAATTATTGTAGTGTACAAATTGTTTATTTCATCACAAATAGATATTTCATAGCGTAAAATTTGAAACATTATAGCAAACCCCTCTCTGAGGTGATGTAGTTACGTTTCAGCGATGGTCGAAAAAATTTTGCATTTTAATGAGTCTACGGTAGATGGAAAACACTTGAACGTTATACGTATAAGAATAAATATACGAATTTTCATATTGTGTGTCTACCTGTACGAGAAAGTATCTATGACCCCCCCCCTTGGAGGGTCAGCGCAGTCAGTACGACCGGCTGTAAATATGTATAAGCAGGCGCCGTATTGCATTGACCATATACAAATTCAATAGCTAGCGTACATTGGAACATAATTTATTACGTCGCTCGAGGGTTTTCACTTTTCCACCAAAGTCTGATAATTATCATTGTCGTAGCAGTGTAAGGGTTGATTGACAATGAAACGTTTGCCGGGTATACCATTTTTGAATAAGTAAATATGAATATAATTAAATGTAAAGAGAGTAGCGAGAACGAAAAATTTCTCGTAATATATTTTTGAAAATGAATTTATTATAAGAATTTATACTGAATATAATTATGTAAAATAAACTAGTTCACAAGTGTTTATATAAATGTTGGGTATTTTTTTTTTTTTATTGTAAATACACAGCCCCTAATGGAAAAGCTATCGTAGAATTTGCGCTTATTGTCTTGCGTATACATGTGTTACAGATGTATATATAAATGGAGCCTGTCTATTTTGTCAATGCAGTCTAGTATAAAAACGGCAGACGTTTCGTATTACCGTATTGTAAATAGATACCAAAAGTGCATATATAAATGTAAATTAAGAATGTCTGTTTCAGACAATACAGCTTTCTTAGAAAAACGGGCGGAGTGTAGCGCTTTATGTTTACACTCTAGCCAAAGTGGTAGTACGAATTAAATCATCTTTAAGAAATAGTAGGCGCCTACGCAAATTGACACTGAAGCAGCGTTATCGTTGTAAGAATGTCTGTTTAGACAATGAAGCTTTCTAGAGAAAACGGTAGGCGTGCATGGGTTCATGTTTACAGCATTTCCAAAGAGGTAGTACGAAATAAATTATCTTTAAGAAATAGTGCACGGCTGTGTGTAGCCCTCAACCCCTTGTGAAGACACTCTGTCACTGTACAGGGACTCAAGGTTGCTATATTTCAAAATTTTCCTCGATTTCTGCATTTATGGTGAAGTCGAAATATATATAGAGGGTAGTGGGGGTATTCGAGTTAAGGTATAAAATTGCGTGAAACCGTAGTTCTCGTATTATTCAACGTTCAAACGTTCTACAACTATCATCCTGACAGTGTAGCATCGTTATTTCACGTTTGTAAAAAATGGATTCACGTAGACGTGTCCTTCTGTCCGTAGTGCGCGCAACGGCTCGCGTATTTATACGTCGGGAACCGCGATTGGTGCGGCGCTTTACACGGCGTTGGTTCGTAAATATCGCGAACTTTACGTTCCAACGTCTCCGCGCAGAGTTCAGTGAAGTGTTGCTGCGTGGTGATGCAGAATCGATTACCGCTGCTTATGTGAGTGGCCCGTTATGACGAGCACCCGGTTTTGTGCAACAATATGTGGTCGAACATCTTACCAATCACGGTGGACTCTTACACAGGCCGCTAAACGAATTGATTATGGCTGCTGAAAATCGCCATGGTGAGTACAATTTGAAAAAATTTATTTGTCGTCTTAAAAGAAAAAAGTTTTGTTACGTGTTCTTTTTTACTTTCATTTTGTATTTTTTATTTCATTGAAATATTTATTATTATTTAAATATTTATCAATCTTAAAATGATTGAACGAGTAGAAGATAAAAACTAATTTTTTATAATTTAATAATTTTATTATTGTTGTGAAAAATGTAATAAAAATACATTGTGAGCGTCATATCTTCGAGAACCAAGTTTTATTTTAACTGGTTGACGAAAAGTGGCTTAATTTTTAATCCACTTTCACTCTATCTCGCAAAAATTAATACACTTTCCGTCAATCAATCAATCACAGTTAAACTTGCTTCGTAGACTCGTTAGCGGTGGCAATGTATTTTATTCAATTTTTGAAAAATAATAAAAATATTTTAGCTAGATTAAAAAATAAAAAACAAAAGAGTGAAAAACAAAATGTTTTTCTTTAAAGACATGTTAAATTTTTATTTTCCCTTACAGCTATACGCTCGCTACTTGCGTCAAGTAGCAGCGAAAACGACGCTGGACCTCCCAGCGCCGACTCATGCTTGGGGTCACTGTCGTCGTGCACGGCTTCACCCAGCCCCGACGATGACGACAACGCCTCAATGTCGGGCGTGTCGACGAAGACGGTGACGAGGTAGATATGTTCTTCATCGCTGATGATAACGACAACCAGGAACCCGAGCATTTGAGAGACGCCGATGATGAGGCCATGGAGGAGGATGAGGAGGAAGACGACAGCGACAGCTCCACCGACGATAATGTCCCCAGCAGTCCGGCTAGCCCGGATCCTGAGCAGCCGGGGATAGAGGAAGACGAAGAACCAGTGATGGTTGCGCAGAGGCCTGTAAATATAGACGAGGCAACTACAGAGTCCGCGGATGACTCGCATGATGGTACGTAAAAATAATTGAAAAAATATTTAGTATTAGATTATTTTATGAAGATGAATTAATAAAATTCATTTTCTAATAGATGATGAGCCCCAAGATGTTGCACCTGTTGTCGTGCACGAGGTCGCGGATATCCCTGATAGTCCCGAGTCACCACCGCCTCACGAGCAAGGTATTGCCCTGCACGAAGAGGCGGTGTTTATTCGCACCCGCGTGATACCTTACTATCACGCGGATGGTACGGTCGGGGATGATTCCGACTTCTGCGATGAGGACGATGATCTTGTTGCTGTGCGGTTGTACGAGGCATGCCTTGGGCCTCCTAAAGAGTGAGCGTAAAATAAATTTTTTAATCTGGATATTTTATAGCTCACTGGCCTCTGCTGCTGTCGCCAATACCGTCACTGGCTTCCACCGTGTCCTCTTCGTCGTCGTCGTCGTCGTCGTCGTCGTCGTCGTCGTCGTCGTCGTCGTCGTCATCGTCGTCGTCGTCATCATCATCATCATCATCATCATCATCATCATCATCATCATCATCATCATCATCATCATCGTCGGGGTCATCAACGTGCTCGTCGTCGGATGAAGCGGAATCATCGTCATCGGCATCGTCAGCGACCCCATCCTCTACAGCGTCGTCATCAGCATCGTCATCGCTCGAGGTATGTCCCGAAATTCAAATAGGTAAGGGTTTAACTGGTGCCGGGGGTAATAGCGTTAATCGCGTAGTAGCAGGCGTAGTTAATATTGGAAATCATAGCCCAGGTACAGATATCCGAGACACCGCGGTTAGCATCGATGATACGGACGATACTTTACCGCCGGGAAATCGTTTTGTTGTCGCGGGTGCGGAGCAATATAAATATTTACGGCGTTTCGGGGTTTCAGCGCGACAGATCAATCTAGCGTTAGTACAACCACCCGTATCTATAAATCCGGTCACGTGGATCCGTAACTCCATCCGAGATATTCACGATTATTTCGTAAAGGATCGCGATGACACAGATTTAACAGGTGTGGGTTTTGTCACTGACGGGATGGCAGACGGCAGAGCGGGTATATCATTGAGGCCTATTTCACGGTTCACTGATGAAGCCCTATGGGCTTTGATGTGTGCCGTGAATCAGAGCTCGAGGGTTCTCGCGGCCTCTGACACGTTGCGATTCACCGTTACGTATGTAGCGGTACCTACTGGTCAGAGGCTCCGTGTGTCAATGGTGAAGAGTCGATCCGTGGTTTGTATAATACAAAACGGTGATAATTTGTGTTTTCCTCGCTCGATCGTTGTAGCTCTTGCAAACAACGTACATAAACGCGAACGTAGCAAAGCCTCGGAAATACCTTGGACGCGTATACTACAAGGGGCGTCGCTCGACCAACGTGAAAAAGCGCAATCTCTTGTTCAGCTGGCCGGTGTGCAAATACCTCTAGAAGGCTGTGGTATTCCGGAAATAACAAATTTCCAAAGATACCTCATGCCTTTGAGGATTGCTATCACGGTATACGATTGGGAGTCACTCGGTACAAGTGTACCCCCGCTTTTTGATGGACAAACGTGTTTCGTAATGCAGGGGCCATCTGAGGTTGTTAATATAGCGTATAGTGCTATTTTAAAACACTATTCGCCAATCATCAACCTAATGGGCGCAGCAGGTGGTAAGAATTATTGTATACCGTGCAATAAATCTTACCGTCATCAATTCGGGCATCGTTGCACGAGTAAGTGTCCACGATGCTTCAGTGTGCCGCCCTGTATCAAAGAGTTAGTCCCAATGGCTGATAAAGAGCTCGTGCCCGGTCCGGTGGCGGGTACTAGTCAAACAGTGCCCCCCGCTGTGAATAGCGAGAAGTCGTGCGACGATTGTGGACGAATGTTCTACAACCCCTTGTGTTTCGCTAACCATTTAAAACCGTTGGTTAACCGCTATAAGCTACAACAACTTCAAAAATCTATTTGCGATACTTACCGTATTTGTAAATCTTGTGATAAAGTTATGAGCAATAATCACAAGATTCACGAATGCGGTGTTTCTTTTTGTCGTTTGTGTTGTAATGGTAAATTTGTGCCTCAACGCACCACGTTACCTATGACTGGTCCAAGTTATTTTTTCCTTCCTTTTTATTTTCTCTTTCGAGATGGGCGCCAGGCGCTTTCGCGCCGGAAGGAAAAAATACCGAGTTGGATGACCAGTCTCGACCCAGGCCAGCTACAGCTGTTCAAGGCAGAGTGGGTGGTTCGGACTATCAAGTCACTAATTAATCAAAAATAAAATATGGTCAATAAATAAGCCCAACGAGAACCATGAACGAAGTCAGCTAAATAAATAATAAATAAATAAATAAAATAATAACAGTAAATAATTTAAACAACAATAGCAGGTACGGGACTTACAAACTTCTTTATTGCTGGCGAATAGTTATTCATTTCCAATAAACACCAATTTAGAATTCAAATAAGATGTCCCGTAAAATTAGTCTCTCCTTTATAACAATTCTCTAAATCTAGTTGGATATCTTAATTTTAATCTTTAAGTCGGAGATAGCAGTTATCCCGTTCTCTCTCTCTCACTCTCATACCCGGTAGATGCTGTATAGCCTGTCTCGCTCGCTTCGAATTTCGAGCAATATTCATCGATAAATTTTCGACGTTCGGTAGTCTCTGTTCACAGTCCGCGATACGGCCTATCCCGAGCTAATCCCACATACATCGAAAAAAACCATGACAACGGGACGTCAGGAGGTCACGTACGCGAAGCTACCGACGGCTCGATATTTCAATCCTGAGATTTATATATCATGTAATAGACAGAAACCCAGGGATCTTCCGCAGTTCATAAAATATAAAATAACGGATAAATGACGACTAATAATTAAATAATAACAATAATAATAATAATAATAAAATAATTAACATCAGAATAATAATGTCAATCGATAATTACTTTGTTGAATGAAATATAATAAAACGTAACAAACAATCGAACTACGCGACATACGCCTCGGACCGTACGAATCCCTTGAATCCACGTCTAAAATACGGGACGACGGCCGATTACGCTCTCCGCGATTCTAGGTTAACGTTAACACAATCATAATATAATAATAAAAATAAATAATCAAATAAACAAAATAAATAAATAAATAATGAATAAATAAATAAATCAGACAGAGAAACGCCGATTAATTTGACTGATACGCAACGCGGTCTACCCCGTGCCAGTCCCTTTTACATCCAAATTACAACGGGACGACGGGCGAACTCGCGCACGACCTTCTACATTCAAACGAAAGAAAACTCAAACCAACTCGTGTACCTCCAAAGCCCACAATTCGACAAAATCCGTGACGCGGTCTATTTCGTTCCAATCCCACACAAACTAATTAACCAATTCCAAAGTACTCCGGGATAACGGCTTAACGCGCGCACGGTTTACTCGTCAACAGAAACAATTAATTAATATAATGACTTTTCCCCAGCCTCTATACGTTACACGATCGCGAGGTTATTCTTATCAAACGCCGCGATTCCCAATACAAATTGACACTCTGCACGCAGGGTACTCGAATCGCAGGGGTAACCAGGCTCAGATAAATTTCAAATACACCAGTTAAGTAATAAAATAATAAAATATTAGCAAAAGACCGTAGAAGGGAGAGGAGCTCACCGGGACGATGACGAAGCGATGTTCTCGTGCTCCTGGAATTCTCGAGCGGACGTGGAAATATTTATTCCTCGATTTCCTCCTTTCTCAACGATGGTGGACATTGATAAGCTTGTACGTGTGATGCCTCAGAATAGATCGGTCTCAGAATAGAGCGGGACACAGAGATAAGTAATGTCACGTCTGCCTCGCTCAACGGCCACCGGGAAAAAGCCTCGAGGTCCTGCCGGCACGCGTGCCCGTGAACTATGATCCCCACTTAACCCGCTAGACTCGGTTAATTGGGGGAACCTGTGTCGCACGATGACCGCGACTAGCGCCTTAGCTGGACGACGCATAAATTAGCCACAGATAATACAGAGAGTAGCTTTGTCCGGCAGATGAATCCCCTGAGCTGGATGGACTGCGGCAAGTAGATGATAGCTGCAGATAGATAGCAGCGTATCGTTTGAAAATGAACGTCGAGCGGGACGACTGTATCTCCCAACAGAGAAAGACGTAAAATATCGGCTTATGTAAAATATCGAATCCTGAAGCCAGCAATCGATGGGTACGGTGTGATCCTCCTCCTCTTCTCTCCCCGATCCTCCCTCGGTCGTGTCGATCGCATTATACGTATATATAAAAAAAATAAAGCAACAAAAAAAAATAAAAATAAAGAATAAAGAAGCCCTGAAAATCCACCCTACAACCCTGCGTGATCGTGTAGGCTTCCGTTGAGCGAGGAGGATGCAGCTCGAATTTTCTGCCACGTTACAGTGTAGTAGTTCGCATGGCTACAATGATCGTTGCTATATGCAAATTGTCAAACCACGGAAAGAATTGGAACCGGTCGCGGGACACCCTGAAACGCTATTTATATTTTACGATTTTGAAACGCGCTAGGATAAACCGTATATTACTCCAAATACGGGAGACGATTCGTTCGAGCACGTAGTCACTCACTGTGAAGCGCAACAGCTGTGTGAGCTTTGTTTTTCAGCGGGAGAGCATCTACCCTTGAGCAGTTGCTCGTGGTGCGGTGTGCGAGAGTTTTTATTCAAAAATAATCCAGTAGATGAATTTGTAGATTTGGCCGTGCGACCTTCTACGAAATTTCGTAATATAGTGTGTATTGCATACAACGCCAAGGCATTTGACAGCCAATTTCTATTGCGAAGTATCGTAGAACGTTCTACGGATATGCCCACACCCAGTATAATCTTGACCGGTAATTCAATAGTTTCAATGCGAGTGTTGCATAAATTATTTTCATATGCGACTCAGTGCACTACCCAAAGCCTTTGGGTTTAGCGAACAACTGACCAAGGGTTATTTCCCGCACCTCTTCAACACTGAAGATGCACGAGGATATAACAGTGTTCTCCCCGCAGCTACGTATTACTCGCCCGACACAATGAGTAAACCAGACCGCGCGGAATTTTATGAATGGTACACTGAGCAAGTCGATAAAGCCGTAACATTTGATTTTGAAAAAGAAATTTTTAAGTATCGCAAGATGGATGTTGACATACTCCGTCAAGCTTGCTTCGAATTTCGGAAAATATTTTTATCCGTAGGTAATACATGCCCATTCACCGAGGCCACTACGATAGCATCGGCTTGCTCGGTCGTGTACCGTCGTAATTTTCTAAGACCCGACACAGTTGGTCTTATACCTGCCGGTGGTTATATGCGTGCGGAAAATCACTCACAGCAGGCCGTCGACTGGCTATTATGGGTCGAGCATGAGCTCGGTCATGCGCTTATTCACGCGGGTCGCACCCGTGAACATAAGCTACCCGAAGGGCCACGTGTCGACGGCTATATAGAGGTAATACAATCGTCGTATTGTTTATCAATACCATGGTTGTTACTGGCATGGATGCCGTGAGTGTTTTCCAAACGATCGCGCGAAAAAGTCTCACGCTGGTAACGAGAGTATGGACACTCGATATGAGCATACTGTGGCAATGAGTTTAAAAATTCGTTCGCATGGTTACGAATTGGTGGAGATGTGGGAGTGTAACTTCAATCTACTCCGCAAAGTCGAGCCACGTGTAAACGAATTTTTAAAAAATCATCCACGGCGCATCACAGAGAGTTTGAACTCTCGTGCAGCGTTTTATGGTGGTCGCACAGGTAATATCGTCACCTCCTAGGATGTCGCACCAGGGGAGAAGATATCGTACATCCGTATCTGCTCGCTGTATCCTTATATATGTAAGACAGGTCGCTTCCCGGTGGGGCACCCGAAAATATATATCGGTACCGAGTGCGACGATTTGTTGGGGGGTTCACTCGATGCTCTCGGTGTAACGGTTAACGGTTTGGTCGAGTGTACCGTATTGCCTCCGCGCCACCTCTTTCACCCCGTGCTACCTGTTTGAATGCACGAGAGACTGCTATTTGCTCTGTGCCGTAAGTGCACAGAGTCTATGGCTCAAGCCTCGTGCATTCATGAGAACCCTGACGACAGGGCTTTCACCGGTACCTGGGTGACCGATGCGGTGCGGAAGGCAATATATATGGGCTATGAAATCTCAAAAATTTCGATGATTTGGGCGTACAAAACAACAATGTACAATCCCGTTACACGCGAGAGTCGACTGTTTGCCTCTTATGTAAATACATTTTTAAAAATTAAACAGGAGGCGAGCGGTTGGCCCGAGCACTGTATCGACGAAGCGTCTCGCGAGGAATATATAGATTACTAGCTGATTTACCCGGCGTTGCCCGGGTACACAAACAAATAGATAAGACCTAAGCAAGGTCACTCGATATATCTCACACCTTAAAACCACCCTGACAAAATACCCTTTATCATACCACTAAAAATAATGTGGCTTTTAATAACATTTTTTAAATCCAATTTAGCTGTTATTCCCCGTATGATGTGGCACTCGGGCAACGCCGGGTAAATCAGCTAGTACATTATTCACAAAGTAAAGTGCGGCGCTCATTTTGCAAATTATCAAATCGCTCAGCGCTCTTTGTTACGCTCGCTTCAATATAAACTTTCTTCATATGTATGAGCATTTTCGAGTGTATTGAGCTGTTGGTTGAGTGAGATTATCATCAGAAGATAATTGCGAGCTCTGATTATAATTTATAGCTGATTTCCCGGCGCTGCCCGAGTGTCACATCATATGAGGAATAACAGCTAAATCGGTGTTTAAAAAAGTTGAAAAAACCCACATTACTTTCTGTGGGGGATAAAGATTGTTTTCGTTGGGGGTGGTTTTATGGGGTGAGATATATAGAGTGAGTGAGTTTCTATTTTGTTTGTGAAGTTTTGTTTAAATCGGTTAAGGCAGAAAAACTAACTATTTTTAGCATGAGGGCGCGATTTTAAGGGGTGAGCTATATTTATACAGTGACCTTCCATTAGAACTTATCAAAATTTGTGTAAAGTTTGGTTGAAATCAGTCAAGGGGTGTGGATTTTTATACTAAATCTTTTTTTAGGGGTTTAAGTGGGTGGATATGTATACAGTACGCCTTTGTCGTACCCGTCTTAGACCCTCTATAATATTTGTGTAAGGTTTGGTTGAAATCAGTTGATTCGCGTGAATATTTTTGAAGAATCTTTTTTTAGGGGGTGAAGAGGGTGGGGTTTAGGGGTGAGATATATCCAGTGACCTTCCTTAGGCTCTTAACAATACTTGTGCTTGGTTTGGTTGTAATCGGTGAAGGCGTATGGATTTTATTAAGAATTTTTTTTAGGGGATGAAGGGGGTGGTTTTCAGGAGTGAGATATATCCAGTGACCTTCCTTAGGCTCTTAACAATATTTGTGCTTGGTTTGGTTGTAATCGGTGAAGGCGTGTGGATTTTATTAAGAATTTTTTTTAAGGGATAAAGGGGGTGGTTTTCAGGGGTGAGATGTATATCAGTAACATTTGCAAGCAAAAACCAAGGCGATATCTCATCGTGCCTAAGAGATATTGAGAAATACGTAAAAACATATTTAACCCTTTTACACCCCCTTAGGGGTGGAATTTCTAAAAATCCTGAAATTAGTTTTTAAACATTTGTATGAGTAACATTTGCAAGCAAAAACCAAGCCGATATCTCATCGTGCCTAAGAGATATTGAGAAATACGTAAAAACATATTTAACCCTTTTACACCCTCTTAGGGGTGGAATTTCTAAAATTCCCTTCTTAGTGAGCGTCTACGACACGAAGGGAATATATCCCTAGAATTTCAAGTTTCTAGGCCCAGGGGTTTGGGCTGGGCGTTGATGAGTCAGTCAGTCAGTCAGTCAGTCAGTCAGTCAGGACTTTTCTTTTTATATATATAGATTACGAACGCGTGGAGGGTATCCGGCTGAACGCTAACAACATTACGCGTAATCAGGGCTTACGCTCAGTTGCTGAGCTTTGCTTAAATTCGTTCTGGGGTAAGTTCGGTCAGCGGGATAACCTGACGCGCACGGAAATAATTAAAACTCGCCAGAAGCTATTGTTGTATTTGTACGACAATGAGAAAGAAATTCAACGCCTGCTACCGGTTAACGACGATTTGTTATATTTAAACTGGATATCTCGCGAGGAGGCTATTACCCCTAGCCCCTTAACTAGTGTGGTTATAGCTGCATTTACAACGGCCTTGGCCCGTCTGAAACTTTATAGCTACCTCGAGCTATTGGACAGACGGGTTTTGTATTACGACACGGACTCTGTTATTTACGTGAGTACTGGTGATGATGTTTGGGAACCCTCGGTAGGTAATCTCCTCGGCGACATGACCAACGAGTTGATATCGGTGGCTCATAACGCTTATATCAACTCGTTCGTCTCCGGTGGCCCGAAATTTTATGGTTATACGGTTACGACTACCGAGGATCCTGAAACGGTGGTGGTCACTGTTTGTAAAGTGAAGGGGATAAGTTTGAATTATAAAAACTCGGAAACAATTAATTTTAATTCAATAAGTGAACTCATAAAATCGGAATTACCGTCGTTTAGTAATACAGTATTTAATTAAAAATTTCATTCAATTCAAAAAACGCCGCTCCACAACGTCATCACCGGTACAATGTACAAAACTTGTCGTGTCGTATGTCGTAAACGTCGCCATATTACACACCGGTTATCACTACCGTTTGGTTTTAAAGATAACGATGCTGATGATGGCTAGTAACATCTATTTGTAATATAAACTTTTGTAAATATGTAAATATGTATCAACATGTAAATAGAATGCGCTCGCCTCTCTCTCTCTCTCTCTCTCTCTCTCTCTGCCTCTGTGAGTACACGTCAACGTCTGAATTTTTCGCTCTTTCTTTCTTGGCACGATTCTGCTCCATTCTGCCCGTGGGGCGTTTCGTTTCAGGACGTAAGCACGCACTTATTTGCTTTTCATCGAACACAATTAGAAATTCACTAATTAACAAACGAACACTGATGAAACTCGATGAAAAGTTTGATGGATTTTTCGATTTCTGGGAACACTGAAATTTCACTGAATCGTTCTCAAGGTCCTGTTCACTGCGCATGTGCTCTCTCTTTCTCAAACCCATGGCACATCATCTGTCGCGCAAGTTTGCTGTCATCGCTCGAACTCTTTACTTCACCGCTATACCACTGTCACCACTGAAGTAGTTATCGTCGACAGCATTCTACCGTCTGCTCCCAGCACACATACGCATCTCATAGCCTTGTAGGACTATCGCAGAGTCTATGTGGTGGTGTTTACTTCAGGTATTTTGATCGGCGCTCTCACAAGTACTGACTCTGTTATAGTGGGTACATCTTTCGAGCTCTTTCGCCTACACTATAGATTGATAAATCATATACAATCATCGCACCGTTCTAACTTCAAACATTAGTTTATCTTATAACAGCCGATTGTTAGGAGTGCGATTGTCGATATTATTTATCTGCATGTCGAATTTAAATTTAAAATGCGATAAATGCAAAAAAACTATTGCTAATAATAAGGTTTCATGTATATCTTGCTCCAAATCATTTCACCCAGGTTGTGCTAGGTCATATCTTTCATTTAAATCAGCTAATACTTGCTGCGTCTTAAATCTATTTAAAATGCCCAACTTAACACGCTCGCCACCCGCGTCGCCACTTGTACTATCTTCAATGTCTTCCTCTGCCGGTACGCTTATCCCTCAGCGGCTAACACACCAGAGTACACAATTAAACTATGATTCGTCAACTGATTTGTTAGCTGTTGAATCTGCTTCTACATCGCAACCACCTATAACCCAACATCAAAATCCTCAGGTGTCAGAAAGAGATTTATTACTTGCCTTAAATAAAAATCTTAGTGCCTTTATTGCTGAACAAACTTTAGTCAATATTGATCATACAACAAAACTAAATTGTATTGAAAAGCATATAAGTATACTCAAGGCCCATGATGAAAGAATTGCACAGCTTGAAACAAATTATGCGCAATTATTACAACAAAATATTAATCTATCACATGAGCTTCACTCAACTAAGGCTAGTACCGCGGTTCCACTCCCTACTGAAATCACAGTATCTGGAGTGCCTTTAGCAATAAATGATTCTGCAGAGCAAGTAGTGGAGAAATTTTTCAAGGCCCTTGGTATACCGAACCTCCTAAGCGATGTTCTTGAAATTCGAAGTCTCGACAAAAAGAAAAATAATCTACATAACGAGCCAAGTAATGTCAGTGCTGATAACTTGAAACAAATCACTTCAAAATCTTTCGTTATCACTCTCAAATCGCACCAAGTCAGAGAGCACATTATCAAAATAAAGAGATCTAAGAAAAATTTGACTCTCAGAGAAGTGTTTGGCCTGGACCAACACGGACTTGTCTATGTAAATGAGTTTCTTCCACCCGCACTCTATCGTCTACTACGTCTCGTTAAAGCTCGTGCTTCTGAACGTAATTATAAATACGTATGGTCTCGTTCAGGTTCCATATTTGTTCGCAAGGATGACAGTCAGACACCAATCATCGTTTCAACCGAGGCTGATCTAGATAAATTGATCTAACTGTCTCCTAATAGTCAAAATTGTTTACCCCTCACACACTCAATATCGCATTTAGAAATAGCTCAGTTGAATGTTAATTCCTTGCGAGGGCATATGGAACTAATTCAATCAACTATACTCGAGCGCAAATTCCATATTATCTCGTTGAGCGAAACGTGGCTCCATTCGTTTGTATCGGATAACTTGTTACGGACAGAAGGATATTTCCTCATTCGCAATGATCGAGAAGGAAAAGAAGGTGGAAGAGTTGCTTGCTTTATACACAAGTCCCTAAAAGCGAAAGTATTAATGGCATCACCAAGTCAATATTCAAATGCACCTGAATATCTAATTATCGAAATTACTGGATCTAACGCCAAGAAGCTTCTTTTTGCTTCAGTATACAGACCACCAAAAGCATCAATGCTAGGGAATTTTGTCGAAACTTTATGTAATTTCTCTCACAACTATGAAAATATTATAATAGCAGGTGATCTTAATTGTAATTTAGCTAGTAATGATTATGAATCAATTTATCTACTCCAATTAGCCTTCTCCCTTTCACTACATATTGTTGAATCCGCTACAACCCACCACACGGTGACTTCGGATTCCTGGATAGATGTATTCCTAATCGATAGTGAAGAAAAAAAACTATCTTATGTTAAATCTAAGGCTCCGTTTATAGCTGGACATGACCTATTAGAACTACATTATAACTTTGAGGTGGAACCTACTATGGAGCGTAACATTACACGGCGAGTCTACAATTATTTCAATGATAGAGGCTTTCTGAATTTTTTATCGAATAAACTGAATTCTTCGGGACTTAGTGATTTCAACTCGAGATTCAGCACCAATTCGAGTTCGGGTATTATACCTGATGATATAAACACGATAGTTGATCTATTGTCTGGAGCATTTCTAGAGTCTCTGAATAAATTTGCGCCTCTACGTACTTTCTGTATTCGTCGTCCTCCGGCACCTTGGCTCACCCAAAATTTGAGAGAACGCATGGCTCAGCGAAATTTATTGTATACGCGTGCACGACGATGTAAAAGCGTACTAGACCTTGCTATCTTCAGGGAGTATAGAGACAAGCTTAAGAATGACTTAAGACATGCGAAAAGTGAGTACCATATTCAGAGGTTGTCAACCATAACAGATCCAAATAAATTGTGGAAAGAGCTAGCGACTCTTGGTTTAGCCAAGTCGTCTTTAACATCACCACTCAATTTCTTTCAACCAGAAGAGCTCAATTCTTTTTATTCTGCTGTATCCAGCCAATTACCGCCTTGTTCATACGATGAGTTTCGCACGATAAGTTCATTAATTCAACCAGTTCGCCCTTTATTCAACTTTGCAGAAATCACGTCCAACCAAGTACGATATATTATCTCTACCAACGCTAGTTCTAAGTCATATGCAGCTGGTCCAGATGGTATTTCTCTGTTCCTAATAAATAAGTCTATCGAGGTTTCGTGCTCACTACTAACAGCTATGTTTAACCATTCTTTGCAATCATCTAAGTTCCCTCAGTGTTGGAAAAAGGCTTTTCTTCGACCGTTATCCAAAATTAAAACACCCCTTTCCCCGTCTGATACTAGACCGATAGCTAACCTTAGCGAACTTTCAAAAGTACTTGAGAGATTGGTTCATAAGCAGATCACTGACTGGATTGAGTCGAACCAAGTTTTTGATCCACGTCAATCGGGATATCGTAGTGGTCACAGTACTCAAACAGCATTACTACGTATATGTGACGATGTGAGGCGCAATGTGGATGAAGGGCGTATTACCATTCTAATCTTATTTGATTTTAGCAAAGCATTCGACACTGTACCACATTTACAACTTCTTGCAAAATTAAAAAAAGTGGGCCTTCCAGAACCAGTTCTAGATTGGATTTTTTCATATTTAACTGGAAGAACTCAAGCAGTTATTGACGTCCATGGGACTTCTGCCTCTTGGTTACCTACTACAGCAGGCGTACCGCAAGGTTCTGTCCTAGGTCCACTTCTTTTTTCTCTTTATATTAATGACATTAGCACTGCACTTCAATACACACAGCACATGATATTTGCTGACGATACGCAAATATATCTTAGTTGCCTCCCGTCTCAAATAAATCAAGGAATAAAGTTAATTACTGAGGACGTTCAAGCCATTG